>APFE031535184.1:77085-180954 GCA_000404065.3 Pinus taeda | reverse complement strand
CACAAGTAATGTTCGAATACCAAGATTAATTGCCTTGGCTAGTAACTAAATCAACACTATACTCAGAAACATTGTTCGTGGTACAACCTAGACAAACCCCTTGAAGGTCTACTAGCTCACCATGAGGATCGTAGATCACCCATGCTGCAGAGGACAGGTTGCATGTACTGCGGGAGGCACCATCAGCGAAACCAACGTAGGGCGAACTAGGCATCCGTCCAAGAAGAAAAAGGACATAATAAGCGGCAATCACACCGACACACCAAGACTAAAACATGAAAACATGCACACATAACACACTTGCTAAAGCACACGTATGTACAAAATAGTGTGCCTGGAATCATGCATAATATTTTTTCAAGTAAAACCCATTCCGGGGCTTATCCAGGGGATTCCCTTCGTAGTCAATCAGCTCGTAGGCCCCTTTTTGCAAAACTCTCTTTACAATGTAAGGCCCGTGCCACATGGGCTCGAATTTCCCTGCCCCCAGCTTATCATTGGCTTTATCGTAGAGTAGGACTAAATCTCTCTCAACAAAAGAACAAGGATGAACAATGTGATCGAAGTGAGTTTTCACTCGCTTCTTCTGTGCTTCGATAGCTAAAGAGGCTAGTCGACAAGTCTTGTCTAGCCGCTCTAGGTAAAGAAGACGTTCCTCTACCGGATTGGTGTCAAGGAGTAATTCGACGGCTAATTTTAACGAAGGGATCTCACACTCGATGGGAAGGGTAGTCTCTAGTCCATAAACCAATTGGAAAGGAGTGAAACCAGTGGCATCCTTCACAGAGGTTTGGTAGGCCCACAAGGCAGAGAACAACATCAAGCGCCAGTTGGACTTATGCATGCCAATGGTTCATTGGAGCATCGTAACTAGAACCTTGTTGATGGATTCTACTTGACCGTTGGCCTGAGGATAGTATGGAGTCCAACTATCGTGTTGTAGGCCCAACTGGATTGTAAGCTCAGTCATCATATAATTATGGAAATGTTTGCCATGATCAGTGACAATGGATTGAGGGACTTCGAACTGTGAGATAACATGATTGAATAAAAACTGTGTCACGGTGTGACCGTCTTCAGACAATGTAGGCATCGCCTCGGCCCATTTCATGAAGTAATCAACGGCAACGATGATATACCCATGGACCCCGGCCGAGCAAGGGTTATAGGTCATATAATCAATGCCCCATTTTGCAAAAGGGCCGATGGTAACAATGGGGTGCAGTGGTGCAGGAGGCGCACGCTTCTTCCGTTGGTAGATTTGGCACTCATGACAAGAGCGGATGACAAGAATGCAGTCCTTAAAGATAGAGGGCCAAAAGTAACTAGCGCGAAGGATTTTCTGGGCAGTAGCATATCCGAACATGTGATTGCCACAGGCGCCAGCATGGCAGTCATTTAAAACTCTTTTAGCTTCCTCAAGTGTTAAGCATCGGCGGAGAACAGAATCAACGCCGAGGCGGTACAGGGTGTCCCAAACAATGCGATATGGTTGGGATTGATGGCAGATCTTTCGTCAAGCATCCTTAGATGTCTCGGGATGAAAAGAGGACGTCTGTAAATAGACAATGATATCCCTGTACCAGGGATCGAGAGTGTTGATTAAGAAGAGGGTTTCGTCCGGAATATCATCCTCTAACCGAGAGGGTGTGGCAAGAGATGGCAAGGAGCACAACAATTCAGTGAAGACAAGGAATTTCTTGGAATTGGCAGTAGTGAATTCCAAGTCGAACTCTTGGAGGATAACAATCCACTTCAAGTACTTGCCCCCCAGCAGCTGACGCGACAAGATGTACATCATTGGGTTGCAATTAGAGATCATTGTCGTAGTGTGCAACAAGATATAATGGCGGAAGCGTTGGACGACACAAACGACAGCCAATGCCAACTTCTCAATGTAAGCATATCGAGATTCCGTATCCAATAAATTGTGGTTGAGATAATAAATGACATGTTCAGTGCCATCATCATCATCTTGAACAAGAACCATGCCAATGGTGGTATCGGCAGTGGCTAGATACAAAGTGTAATCACGATGGTAATTAGGAGGACGCAACAAAGAAGCGGAAATAAGGAGAGCCTTGAGATGCTCAAAGGACTCTTGAGTGGCGGAATCCCATCGAAACGGGGTGTCTCACTTTGGTAACCGCGTAAAACCTTTGGCCACCTCGGCATAGTTCGGAATGAAGTGTTGTAAAAAGTTTGCTTTACCCTGCAAACTCTGCAATTGCTGCAAGGAAGCAGGGGGAGGAAGATTCAAAATGGCCTCAACTTTAAGGGGATCCAGACGGATGCCCTCTCGAGAGATGATGAACCCGAGAAGTCTGCCAGACTCTACGTAGAAGACACACTTATGCGGGTTGAGCCGAATACGTTAGTGTCGACAGCGGAGAAAGATTTCGTGAAGATGAGTGGGATGGTCTTAACGCTTAGCTAAATGAGCTGGTAGATCATCCAGGTTAATCAACTGATGAGCTGGCGTGATATTAATTTGGTTATAACCAGAGAAACCATCCATAAACGAGTATATCTCACTTTCGGCACACTCATCAATGAGCTGGTCAATGAAGGGTGTGGGGTAGTTATCCTTGGGACAAGCTCGATTAATATTACGGTAATCCACACAGACCCTGATGTACCCTGCTTGTTATCCACAGGGATGATATTGGAAAATCAATATGTGAGTGGGATGGGGTAGATAAAGCCATCCTTGAGAAGCTTTTCGACTTCTTCTTTAATGGCCGCACCCTTTCGGGGGTGCACGGGGCGTAAACGTCGACGGACAAGCTTAGCTCCTGGATACGTGGGTATCTCATGCACCACAATTCTTGGGTTGATGCCGGGCATTTCTTCGTAAGACCAAGAAAATACGTCATGAAACTCATGAAAAAGACCAATATAAAGCTGAATTTCCTCAGGAGTACAAGTTACTCCAATATAGATATGCTCGACAATCCCTGGTTTAACAGAGATGTCGATTGGTTGGGTTTGCATGATGTTTCCCATGTTCCCTTCAGAGAACACTTGATATACTTGGATGGGTGTCTGAAGGGGTTGTGCGGGGAGACAACGAGCAAACCGCTTGATATAGGCAAGCATTTCCCGATGGGTAGGGAGGAACGAGGAACGATGGTGGAGATTGGACCAAGGGGGTTCCTCGGGAGACATAGTCTCTATAATGGCTTCATCAGAGGGAAATGTTTCCTTTAAAGGATCCGAAGAAGAAAAATATCCAAGCCAAGGGGAATGAGCATACGAGTTAAGAGCTCTGCTCAAAGAAGCAGATTCAGGAGGAGGAGCCAATATAGAAACAATCTGGACGTAGTTGAGTTCGGCGGGACTCAATGGCATCTCATCGCCCCATGATTCTATCTGGTCAATGGGGGGAAGGACCCAAGTATCAGAACAAACTGAAATCATATTGATAGAGGCAAGGTTCAGAGGTGGGAATGAAAAGACACACATGAGGGCAAGATCTTTAAAGAGCCCAGCTCCCACACTCTCTAATGGAATGGAGGTATGCTCCATAAAAGGCACGTTGCCTTCGGAAGAGGAAGCGAAGAAAGAGAGCTGGTCTACTGTGACAATTTTCCCCTGATGAGGGAAACAAATGACATGAAATAAATATGAAGCCACGGCTCACATGACATATGTCCAGCTTCGGCCCAAAAGGAGGTTGTAAGTAAGATTAGCATCAACGACTTCAACTTCCACTTCAACAGTCTTCCCTTCCAAAGTAATAGGCAAGCATTGGAGGATACCGTAAGGGCAAGACTCTCTCCCATCAAAGGCTTCCAAGGTTGTAGGAGATTGACTCAAAGTCGGAGAACTGATAGCCTTCCAACAAGCAACAGACATAATGCAAGTTGAAGCGCCTTCATCAATAACCGTACGATGAATCGTTTTAGAATTGATGATGACCTGGATAAGGAAGGCAATCTGGTGAGGTAGTCTCGGTACATGGCTCTCAAGATCAAAAGTAATCAAATCCAAGTCGGCCGAGTCGATGCCACCGATGGCCGATAACAAGGACTTCCTCTGGGGGGGCCAGCTCTGGAGAACTTCTAGAGTGGACATAGCTGATGAAGCCTGAGCTAAGTCCTCAACGATGCTGTAGTGCTGGGCAGCACATGCATTAGGGTTGTAAGAAGATCTTCGGAGTACACCTTTAGGAGGGGGTCGAATAGGCGTCTCAGTGATAGGTCTCTCGATATGGAGCGGACCAGAACTAGATAGAGGAGTGTTTGAGGGAACCTCAGGCTCTTTCCCGGCAGGTGGTGGATATTCTTTTGCTCGAGTAGTAATGTGAATGGGAATTGTTCCAGCCATGAACACTTGGGAACCAAAGGGAGAAGAAGATGAGGATGGATTAGCCACCATTTGCATTTGCTGTGAGGGGAAAGGTTCTTTCAGCACCACAGGAGTCCCAGGAGCACCTTTCAACAAACAACTAACTTTGGACCACCTTGGGCAGTCTTTGGTATAGTGATCCTCGTCACAGATAAGACAAGGATACTTGGGTTTACATTTGCCTCCTTCCTCAGGTGGAGGTTTAGGGGAGTCCTGCTTGGGTTGATCAGATTTATTTTTCCCTTTTCCCTTCTTCTTTCCTTTCGAGGCTTTATCCGTCGTGGTGGACTGGACGGCGTTAAACTCGGAAGTATTTCTAGAATTAGACACACCCTGAGAAGTATTTTCGTTCGAAGCATTTGACTTTTGCTTCCCAGGGTTCGCAGAAGATTTCTTAGAAGACAGATTTACAGATCTAATAACACCATCAATAGATGGCTTTGGTGGAGCTTTGGATGTTCCAAGTCTCGGGGCGTTAGGAAAATAATCATATAGGGTACTGGACTGGGAATAAACCAAGTCAAGGTACTGAGCACGCGCAATAGCCTACTCTTCAGTTACACAAGCCCCCATAGCAATGTCTCGTGCGATCACAGGGACAAAGGAGGTTGTAAACCAATCGGTTAGGAGCTGATCAGGAATCCAGAACTTAATCAAACGACGACGCCGTCTCCATTCATGTATGTGATTGGAGATGTGCATGGCCGTGTCCTGTTTAAGAGACATGAGGAGATGCATTTCGTCTCATACCGAATTGGCAACTGAAAATGAGTTAGAAATGCCATCGCCAACAAGTTTAAATCTTGAAAGGATCCACGGGTTAGCTCGATATACCACTTAGTAACAGAGCCGGTGAGAGTCCTTTGAAAAAGGCGGAGCCGAATTGAATCGTCAAGCCACGAATTTGACAAACACCAAAGGTGATAAGTCATAACGTGGGCTTGGGGGTCTTCTCCAGCTTTGCCATCGAATTTGGGACAATCACTGGGAATCTTGGTTGGAACTGGTGGCTAGAATGGATTATGAAGGATAGGATCATTAGTCAATTTGGACACATCCGACAGTTCCAATGTTGCTAAGAAGGGTAACTGAGGATTGAAGGACATCTGTGGCCGTGGAAAATAGGTAGCACCAGGGTTCCAACCAGTTGTTGGTTGCCCCCATTGATTTTGTCTGGACGGACCTGGCCCATAGGGGTTCTATCCGTAGGGATTCTGTCCATAGGTGTTATAGCCATAACTGGACGGTTGACCTTGGACTTGCCCCCCAGCACCCCATTGATTACCAACTTGACCTGCAGGAGCAACATACTATTGCTGGTAATTCTGATAAGGAGTGACCTGCATTTGTTGATTATTTTGGTACAGGGAAAACTGAGCTTGCCCCTGGGATTGCTGGAAACCATAAGGTTGCTGGGCTTCATACTGAGCATGGGGACTAGGCTGCGCTTGATAAGAAGGTTGAGATTGAAACCCACCTTGCATTTGAAGACCGGCTTTGGTCTGGGGCCCAGGCTGGGGCTCGAAACCGGGTTGAGCTTGAGAAGCAACAACCATTTACATGCCCGGTTGAGCAGGCCTGGAAAGATGTACTTGAGAGGATTGGGGTTGGGCCACCTGGCCGGAAGGTTGCCTTGGTTGAGTTCGGGATTGACCCACTTTCCCAGAAGGTTGAGCTTGCTTGGTTTTGGTTTGTCCTTGTACAACCGAGGGTTGTCCTAACGGACCAGATGGCTGAGCGGACTGGACGGTTGGTTGTCCTTAAGGTCGACCAACCTGTCCAGATGGTTGACCAGACTGGACAGCGGGTTGGCCTTGTTGTACATAAGGCTAACCACCCTGACCAGAAGGGTACCCCTGTTGGATCCCAGGTTGTCCTTGTTGCATATAAGGTTGTCCTGGATTCCCAGAGGGTTGACCAGAAGGGTATCCTTGCTGGACCCCAGGTTGTCCTTGTTGCATATAAGTTTGTCCTGTATTTCCAGAGGGTTGCCCAAGATAAGTGAAAGATAGACCACCATAGGCCGAAGGTTGTCTTGTCCTTGTGGGCCTTCAGGCTGCCCTGGATAAGATTGCCTATCATACTGCTACCCATACAAAAGCTGCGTGTAAGATGGCTGACCTTGATAAGGTGGTCCTTGATCCGAAAGGGGTGCTTGGCTGCCACTGTAACGAGTGGTACCCCAAGCAACATTTAACGGGACTGAGACCTCAAGAGCAGGCTGAGATGGCAAGGACCCAATATAAAGATGATGCCCTACGGGGTCATAGTAACGAACTGGACCTTGTGCGCCCGGATTCTGGACGGCTTGCAAACATTGATTGTATGCCTCCCCTGCTGGAATGGAACCAGAAAAAGGTGGGGCACTAAGTGCAGGATATAGAACTCCGGATGTAGGTACCGAATGACCACTATTCACGGAACCGTGGGATGAACCAGCAACAATGTTTACAATTGAGGATGCCGTAACGACACTAACAACAAGCGCTGAAAATGCTACACAAACAGTTGGAATAGTCGGGACTGAAGTGAGAACTGTATTGTGAATTTGAGTAATAAAAGATCCCGAAGTGGGGAGTGATGTTGTGATCCCACATGGTACCTGAGGAGGAGTTCCCAGAATCCATAACATCCCTCAAAGCCCTATAGCGTAAGGGCAACGTGACACCGAGAGGGGTGACACTGAAGGGTGGGGTTACGACAGAGATAGGAGTTTCGACACTCGTCACAACGGGTGTTTCACTTGCGATGGGAGATGTGTCATCCATATCAGAGGAAGACAGTGGGACCGAAACACCAATAGGAGTAAAAGGAGTATCTTCTTCGGAAGGCTCCCAAACAGGGTTCCAATGTAGATCGTCAAAATCATCTTCTGGAGTGCGGGAGTTCAGCAGTTGGGCACTTGGAATAACAAGGAGAGTGCTACTACCAACTGGTGTCTCAGGAGCAACAGAAGAAGGAGACCCTTGGTCACTAGGGACGAGAGACGAAATCGATGATTCCACTAGGATGATTCGATTCAAAAAATCCTAGACAAATTAACGAGAAAGGACCCTACTCAAAATAACGCAAACAAGATCTAACAGGGTAAGTGTCAACGTGGCCGAATAAATTTTAAGACACAAGGACATAACTTGACCTTTTCATCTTTAAAGAGTCGAGAAAAGGAAAAAAAGATGACTCTAGTCGCCTTCGAATGTTTAATGAGCTTGAAGTGACAAATGCTCAGATGAACCTTTTCTTTTAGGGAGTCCAAAAAGGATCAAAAGTGACTGCTCTGGAGAACTAGGCAAAAAGGTTTACCAGACAATCCGTAAAACTGCATATACACCTTGGCAATCATATGAAAACCAAGGACTTTCCGTACAGTAGTCAATCTTCCCGAATGCTGTGTTCAGTGCATTACGGGTTATAAGGCAGCAGACACGACTTCCTATGGATAAAGGATGATAACCTAGTGGCGTCTCCACATATACTCGACGGTACGTGGGATCACAAGTCCATACTAGATCACTATTGAGTCACAAAAGGAGGAATCACCCAACCTTGAGTGGAAACAAAAGTGACTAGGTTTAACGATGCCAGAGCACGTCTCTAGTGTAGACCTCTAAAAAGTGTGCGTTATGTTCCAATGCGTTGTTAGATTCATTCAGTTCATTTTAAAGTTGATCTTGTATTATGTTTCAGTTTTCAGGCCTTACCGTATGTAATGTCTCAAAATTTCCTAAATGCAAACTATATGCCAAAATATGTCATTTCATTCGATGAATGCTAGCTACGAGAGGGTTTGAGAGCTTTCACACAAACAAAATGATCACAAAACAACAAAGAATCGCTCTAATGCAGCTAATGGAGATTAACAAACTTTTCTTCAAGATCACTAATCACTAATCACAATGAAAAGCTCTAATTCTCATTAACTAACGCAAAGCAAAAGAGATTTTTCCTTTTATGTTGATGGCAAAATGCACTAAACAAACTTTGAGAAATGGTAACAAACAAATTCCACTCAATACAAGCGCATTCAGATCCCTAAATCATAAAGCAATCCTTCAAAGAACGAGAAAAGTCCCAAAGACACCAGTGAGCCATGTAATCTAGGCTCAAAGCGAAACAAAGCAAAATTCAAGTGAAAACGAAGCAAGTCACCCAAATAACGTAATAAAACAATTAACAACCACCAAACAAGTGCAAGGGAGCAATTAGAGAGTTGACTGGACCAATAGAAGACCAAAAACACCTGAGGAAGGCTCGACACACAAAGCCACTAGATGCCCTAGGGCTAGAAATGTGAAATCGATGGAAAAAGGCAAACACCCAAAGGGTAAAGATCAAAGCCAGTCAAACAAGACTCCAACACACTCAATTAGTCGAAAAAAAGGTACCCAAAACAAAAACCAAGCTCAGGAGGCTTAGAACCAAGCAAACTTCAAAAGTTCCTAGGCCTGGCGCGACTGTCAGGCTGCAACTGGCGCCTTTTAGGGATTGGTGCGGGTTGTCAATGAGCAACTAGCGCCAATTGGCACGACTGTAATGCTATAAAAGCACGCTAGTCAAGTTTGATATGCAAAAATAAAAAAACAAGCTAGCCAAAGCTAGGCCAACAGTAACCAGGTACACCAAGGGATGAGAAACAACAAGAGAACTCAACCTAGAAGGCTAACCAAGCAGGAAAAACCAAGAAACAACCAAGAAACAAGACAAGTTCCAAGCTATCATTTCGTAAACCAAACTGGAGATTGACTGAAGTGGCATTGATCTACTTCGCTAATGTAGAGAAATATCGTTTCGAATGCTATCTGGCCATACTTCAGGCTCTGTCTAAATTTTACAAATCAAACAACAAGACAAATCAAACAACAAGACAAAAAGCTAACTCCCCAGTGGAGTCGCCAAATTGTTGTGGAGGTAAATCCCCTTTGCGGACAGTGGCGATCCCTACTAGCCCAGAATGGGTCTAGCAACAATCAAACAACGCTATCACGCAAGTTCCTAATTGCAAATCAAAGACCAATGATGAGGGCCTACCTGGATTCCAATGCTAGTGCTTGTAGAAGAGTTGACGCTCCCATTCCTTTTCTCCTGCCGGTCACGATCCCCATGATCTCCGTGAATGGACACCTGCACATACAAAGAATGACACAAACACAAGCATAAAATCCAAAAGATGCAACTATATATCAGTCAGAAAGGATATAACTCATCATCGTTACAAAGGACAATAAGAGTGGAACCATAATAATAGTCTATTATTATTGATAAACAAAGAAGAATACAACCATAGTTTTGACATCAAATCCTCCTTTGGCTGGGTGATCAACAACACATGTCTTGCAAATCTTGTTGGGAATGGGAACACGCCTCTCTCTCCTTGGTTATTTGGACAAGAATCTCCTTACTTTAGATTTAGCCTTATGGGAATGAAGAAGGCTTCTTGCAGCATGAACTTGACAATTCTCAATCTTTGGAACTATCTTGCCTAAGGCAAAAGGACAAGCTTTTATAGATAGAGGAGGAGGAGTTAGGATCATCCACAATATTCATGGGATTGGATTTATCACTAAGAAGCTTCCATGAGAGGTGGCAAACCAATTCCCCTCTATGGAGATTCGAAGCCAAACCAAACCAACTCAAGATAGATTCAGTCCAGGAGTTGGTTAGGATGAATCTTTGGCTGTCGGTTTGTTAAAAACACTACCCATTTTGGCTAGTGTGAGTGCGATTCTGTGACAGAGCGCCAGCTGGCGCGCCCTCTTTGGAGGACTTTCCCCATTGGCGCGAGTGCTGCACAGTGAAACCGTGCCAATGGAAAAAGGGCTATTTTTATGGGTTTTTTGCAGGAGATGTCTTCAGGGAAAATGAAGTTCATACTCAGGGGAATACAATGGAAGCATTTCCAGGTCATGTCACTTCTCATAGGTCTCGGAATGAGTCCTCCAAGGTGCGGGAGAAGGGGTAACAGGGATGGTGACAAATTGTTGTGTAACAACACTTCCTACCCTGGGTGAACCAGGACCACTAGAAGTTGGAGAAGAAAATCCTGAGGATGGAGTAGCAGCAGGTTCGCTTTCAGGTTTAGAAATTTCAGGTTCCTCAATTAATTCACTAGTAGGATAAATACTACCAGTAACTTCGGAAAAAGAAATTGGTTCAGAAATATACTTTGTTGCTTGAACTGGATAATTAGGATGAATAATTAAAGATGATTCTCCGGCCTTCGGTGACCCAAATCTACTGTCACTGGGTGATACAAGAGGTCGTAGCCCTTCAAGCTGACTTGGTGTATATTTGGGAGGTTGCCCCCGAAGTCTATGGGATTGTCTCGGTAATTCAGCCACGATTAAATATTTAATTACTTCACATGCAAACAAATAAAATCTCAATAGAACCACTTAAAGTCTCTAAAGAACCAAACAATTGAATCATACGCCTAAAAAATCTAAGAGTTCAAACCACACACAAATAGTAACTTTCCGTATCGAAAACACTAGTCGGTGATGAAATCCAACATCCTAGAATTCAATACAAAAATAGCGGTTGGAACAGTTATCCCGACAACCTGTTTAATGAAACAGACTGGCACAAGTTTCTTCATAAAACCGTCTCGAGTGAAGAGAACCCCCCAGAGAGTCCAAGTGAGTCTAGTCGACGTCTACTCCAGGTACAATGAGACTCATCCTTTACCGTCACCTTAGGAAATAATCTTAAGATTATGGTCACTAAGGTTACTAACAGTAACAAATACAACTAGGGGAACAATCTATGATCTGATCTACGCGCAAGGGCAGAGTAACAAAGCTCAATCCCCTTGAAGTCTCCTCGACATGATCAATCCGAGGTTTACCAACAAGTGACCCTAGGCTCCTCGACAATGGTTAATCCGAGGTTTACCATTTTTAATACGCGTAAATCTGCTATTTCCCCAATGAGATAGACTTGATTGTCTCAAAGTTTCGGACATGATTTTGTGATTGACTCCTTTAAGAGGAGCTTCCCAAATTATAGCAATTACAATTGGATTTATTTCCTACCACAAGATAGCTACTTGTTTGTTTTAACTATCTTGGAGAGTTAATTAATCCCTACTCCAAGATACTAGCCTAAGCTATATTGGTGAGAAGAGCCCTAGAAATAAAAAGATTACTAGATCAATTTTAATTAAGTGTTATTTTTATGGGTTGTTTCTTAAGTCAATAGGTATGGAGATGAAACTTTGATGGTGTGAAGACTCGACTCCAAAAATACTAAAAAATGCACCTAAAATGATAAACAATTCATTTTTCCTTTCAATGAATCTCTAGCTAAAAGAAAGAGTTGAGAATGCAATTCCTTGGAAAACAAAACTTTCCTTCAACATATAAATGAAAAGAAAATATTTTTGGTCTTTTTCAATAAAATCAAAATGAAACTACTAATTATGCTCACAAAAATAAATCCCTTTTCTTTTCAACACTTAAAACTACAGAAAACAATTCTTTCAAAAGAGAATCTATGATTTCTAGAAAAAACACTCAAAACTATGAAAAACTAATCTTGAGATATAAACTTTTAAAAATCTAATTGATAAAATCTTCAAATGTTTTTGAGGACGTTTTACTTAGTTTTTCAGTAAACTAAGGATTAATTCATTTAGAATAACAAATCAATCAAAAAAACACCCAGCTATGTTTTCTTTTATAAAATGAAATCCACAACTTATGACCAAGTTCGTTCAAATATTTGCAAAGAGAAACGAAATCTATTTCTCACCAAGGGAATATTTCACAAACCAGCCAGACTCATCAAGAAGACAAAATATGCTAGGATGATCTAAGGTTTGTTAGGCTTCTAATCCTTAAGTCACTATAGAGACTGAGTGAAAAACAATTCAGGCTTGCAAAACTTCTAGAAAATCATTTAAAACAAAAACACCAATGGAACTTACTCACTAGACACTTTTGATAGGACACATGCAGATCTGGGCAGAGACTAAAAGTAATAAACTAATCCTAAACTTAATTGGATGAAAAGATTTTAGGTTTTTCAAAAATTTTGACAGGGTCTGTAGGCTTTTAGTATAACTAGTTGCGGTACCGCTTTGTGCACTAAAGGAACAATGAGGAGATGTCCGCATTGTATAAACAAAATGTGTGGTCCTCCTGAAAATTCCTAAAAAAAAAAAAAAATCCAGAACCTAAAAACTACCCAATCCCACACACGTCAAGCAAAAACTAGAAACAAAGACAAGTTTCTCAAGTCAAAGACAAAGGAAAATCAAAAAACCAAATTCAGTTCCCCAGTGGTGTCACCAATTTGTTGGCTGGATAAATCGATCTTGCGGACAAGATTGAACTCCCTAGTATCAACATATATCTAGCAACAAGCAGGACAAGCAAATATACCTTTCTCTAAACATATTGCAATTCATTAATAAAAACTAAAGAGGTGTTCACACCCTACCTTAAGTTCAATGCTAGTTTGTGGCAGCCATGCTCCAACCGTCTGAAAGAGTTTCCTTTTAAGAACCTGCAATCACAAACAAGCGCACATCAAATAACACCTACATAGCTAATATAATAAATCATGTTCATCATGGTGATTAAGGAATCAATGAAATAAACCATAAAACATAGCTTATTGATAATAATAAACTTGATTGTATTAACTTTGAAATAGAAGAACTTTACAACCTTTGGTGCCTTGATGTTGTCCAAGCTCTTCCTAGGGTCCAAACAGGAATCTCTTCTACTTTGACAAGCCTTATACTCTTCCAAATGAGATCAATAGGTATGTAATCTCTCCTCTCAAAAGCTCAATTAGGAAGACTAAGCTCCAGCAACATTTCGCCTCAAAAATATTCAGCTTTCAACCTCTTCAATAACCAGCCCAATGCTTCATTTTATAGTGAAAAGGAAGGAGGTTACAGGTCCACCATTGAAGGGATAGAGTCCTCCTTCAAAGGGATAAGCTCCTCACATCAAGGGGTTAGCTCCTAAAGGTATGGGATGCATTAACCTTTAAGGAGCGAACTTTCCACCTCAAGGTTCCCTCTAGAAGCTTCTAGAAATGACTCAAATTGAGTTTTTAAGAATGTACTTGCGCCTTTTTAACTTTTACAAGGGTCCGCACCCATAACACAGAGACAGAGTGGTCAGGTGCGCAGGGGACATGACAAATAGGTGCGGGACCACAGGTAATGGTAAGAGAGTGCGGAACCAGAATTTTAGAGATTTTTAAGGTCTTTCTCTTATTTTCAAGGCTTGATATGAAGAACTAAGGTTTAAGACTTGCAAAGGAGGAACGTATGAGTGATGATAGACTCACACTAATTGCAGAATGTCAAGGTGACAATTTTTGTGGAACAACATGCAACAACTTATCCATTAATTGAGGAATTTATCCATCAGTTAAAGAGATAAGGATGAGTTGTAATATTGGGTTGTAATTAGTTAGCTCAGCTATTTGAGTCAAGTCCAGTTAGATTAATTCAAATAGTTTTTTGAATTAATTGTGAGTTCAGTTAGTTAATGCTTGCATGCATGTAACTGCTGCACTTCAGATAACTGAATATTTTCTCATAAATAACTCATGCATGTCAGTTCAGATAGAGACCCAGTTGAGATCAGAGGAAGGGACAGTGTACTATCAGTTGGATGGATTTTTCCTATAAAGGAAGCTCATCCATGGAGAAGGATTTATCTCCTTCAGGACTGTGTAGTTGGATCAGAGGTTAGTGAGTGTGTGAAGATACCAATTCACACAAGTGGCTGCACTGGACCCCAATCAAAATTGCGCAAAGAAATAGGAGGCGTGGAGGGAAAACCAGAGGTTAGATAGAGGCCTTTGACTGTCTATGAGCAACAAAGTTATTGCAGAGAGAGAAGGATAGATTTTGAGCTAATTCTTTTTGTAATAATGGCTATATTTCCACTTGTATGATAACACAGAGTTGGGGTTTTAGGCCGAGGCCTTCCCTGGGTTATTTCTTCTGTGTTATGTGTGATTCATTTCTCATTCTCAGTTATATGTGTTCTCATTGATCTTGCTCATATTCGATTAAGCTTCCGCAAAGTTTGATTGTAGAAGTAAATCTAGTATTTTTCTTTAGTATATTGCATTATCAGGTGATCTATAGTGGGAATTTCTACAAATTCTATTATATGTAATAGAATAGGGTTGGAAGTAACCTTGGGAAATAAAAAGAGGGTCTACTAGATCAAAAGGGCCCTTAGGATGTATTAATCATGCTTTAGATAGATTAATCTTGATTAAATAAGGAAATAATTATGTCATTTAAACATGATTAGCAATTTGTAATAAGCATTAAGCATTAGGTTTTATTAAAAGGTCAGAGGATGACAAGATGTTTTGTCAACTTGTGATATCACAAAGGCACCTTTCAATGACCATGATTTTCCCTACCCAGATCAATGATAGGGAAACAAATTCACACCCCCTCATCCCATTTCTCGTTAATGAGAAGGGGCGGGGGGTTCGAAAAGTTGTATTTCTTTTCTCGGGCCCCACACAACGTGGAGCTTCCTCACAACTTTGCACCCCTTTTCTGAAAACCACGTACCACCACTCCTCCCGCCCTCTAAAATCTTCCTATCTCTCCTCCGCTCCTACCAACGGTCACCACGTCACCTCCCGTATTTACCTATCACTAATTACTTTGTTCAACTTGTCATTCCTCCATTTGCTCACAACCTATTTTCGTTGCCATCTACCTGTTATACATTTGTTCATTGCAAATTTCCTATTGCCCATTAATTCATCTAAATCCCATTCTATAATGGTTATAAACCATAACGGTAATTGAAAAAGTCTTATAAAATCCACCTCGTCTAATCCCACGTGACTCTCCTCGCTGCGTTGTTACTATTTTGATTGCAGGTACTAATTTTATCTCTCACAACCCCTATTATTACCAACAATTATCAATCCTAGCAAATTCATAGCCCACTACCATTGACAGATATTCATCGCTTAACCAGGTACCTGTTCACATCGAATCTCTGTTATGTTATTATTCTCAAACTCCTTAGACATGGAACCAAAGGGAAAGGGCCAATCCTCTAGTAGAAAATCAAACAATGAGGATAATCCTAAAATCTTTGCTACCCTAGACCTCGACCATATGCCATTGGAAAACCAATATTACATTATTGCTGATACCGAGTGTGAATTCAACTTGTTCGAATTACACCACTGGTTGAAGCAAAACTACCTAGACCAGAAATATGAAATTAACCTTTGGGAATCCTTATTACTCATGTTCATGTTCCAATAGGATACACTATTTCCTCAATCTTTTCATGTGATGTCAATCCAGATACAATCCACTACAAAGAACCATTTTGGTTAGAATGGAGACATTCTAATCTTAATTGCACCTGAAACTATAAACCATATGTTGATAATTCCTGAAAATGACTCCCTTAACCATTTTTCTGTAGTTGTTCTTATGGATTTGTATCATAAGATCACCTTTCCTCAGAGAGCCCAGATTTTCGAGATTTTCCTTCTAGAATATTCTCAACTTCCCAATAAAAACCCCCCTTATCCAGCTTCTATGTTCTCAGAGAAATCAAAACATATCATTTCTTTAGTTTCTTTCCTTTTAGGGTATCAATTAGACCAGTGGGTAGATGAGCTTATTTTAAGCTTTCTATCTATTTTCTCCAATGAACATAAGCCAACATTCATGTTTAATTTTAGTGAATTTCTGGTTGATAATATAAATGAACAAATGATGAAGATTACTACAGAAGGCATGTTTAAATATGAATTTGTATTAGTCTACATGTTTCTTTTTCAAAAATAATATAGGTTTCCAATAACTTTACAAAAACAAGATGAGCAAGGCACCAACCAATTAATGATATAGTGGACTTCATTACTCAAGAAAAACTCAACAGAGTTTAAATTTGCAAAATTCATAGACAATTTTGTTCATATGGTTGCAGGGCTTCTTAGCAGTCAGAGTGAGCAAAGGATCAATTCAGAGATTAAAAGGTTTTTGCACTTGAGTGAGTAGACAAAAACTGGAGGTTGGTATATATACCAGAATTATACAGAGAGAAGGATATATGGATGTGAGTTGGCTCCCTACAAGCTGCCTAAATATGTTCCAATGAGGATTTTCTCTCTGGAATATATAAGGCAGAGGATTGATATGGATGAATTCCATTTTGTCTCATGTAAAAGAAAATCACAATTGAAGATCAAGACCTAAGTGGGACCATTCATATGTAATACCAGAACAACAGGTAATGAGGCGGACTCAATTCTCAAGAAATTCAATTTTCAACCTAGTTTCACCGTGTCATATGATCCATTCAACATAATTTCTAATTTAAGGGTGGAACTCAAAAACATATCTTATAATCATAGACCAAACTAGAGATCGAGAAGTTCATGAATCAAGACCAGTGGGAGGAAAATACACTACAAGAATGCAGAGATAACAACACTCAGGAAACAACTGAAGTTACCTTCTACAAAGGATCCATAAACAAAAGAGATAGAAGAAAGTGAGTAGCATAAAGAAAACATGCTCAAATTGATCATTGAGAAAAATGTACAAATAAAGGAAATGGAGGAACAGATGGAGAAGCTACTTAAGAAGAAAGAAGAGGCTCCACAATTAACAATAGCTCCATTAACAACCATACCAATTATAGTTGAGGGACAACAAAGGATTTTACATTAGTAACAAATGATTTGAACAAAGTTATGCAAGACATGTCTCTTCAGAGATAAGAAAATGATAAGGTTTAACAAAAACTAAAGACTCTAGAAGCATAGAAGATAAAAAATGATACCCTCTTGGTGGAAGAGATGCAAAAATATCACCAAATTGCCAAGAATATTGATCAATTATAAAATCAGTCACTGATGGCTCACACCTTGGCCCAAGCCAAGGAAAGTATTTGGTTGGATATAAATCATGCCATGACTAAGATTTGACCATCAATTCAGATTATTTTTGAACAAGAAGAGTTAAGTTACAGGTGAAAAACAACCATTGAAAAAGTTAGAATAACACTGGGACAGAATTCAGCGGAGCCTAGATCCATGATCAAAGTGTTGATCTCAAAAGACTAGATTAGAGTTAGAGTAGATCCAGATTGCAGATAGGACAGAGTCCATCCTAGAAATGAAGAAGGTATTGTAGAAAAGGAATTTAATGACTCGGTTGGAGACTAAGTGTCAAACTTTGAAAAATGTTGTCCAAATATTTCATACTAAATTTAATTTTGTGAATCAAAGAGGATTAACAGGGTTAGTAGTGCCCAATGATAAATTAATAAACTTGGAATATTAATGTAAGAAACTTTACAGTATTGCAACAGATAAATCAAATTTTGCAGGTATCAAAGGACATGTCACAGGAAAAGCTTTCATAGAAGCTTTGGAGGCCAACTTTTGAGAAATATACTGCAGTAGATGAAGTTTATAAAATTATAATAAATCTTTCTATACCCAATGATGAAAGGTGGGATCAATTGTGTGATACTATCGAGTAAAAGTTTTATCTCCAACATATAGACAACAAGACAACACATTTTGGGGCCAAGTCATCAACAATCTCCTCGAAGATAGTGCCAACAACCTCAACAGTTTAAGCATTCCTACATTTTTGTACTATTCTTGTAAATCCGTTAGATATTTCTAGAATCTAGATATTTTGTATAAATAAGAAACAATTTGATGTATTAAGGGTTGAACCAGTGGATGAGTTTTCTAAAGTAGAATTGTATCAAAATGAAATTGCTTTACATTAATGAAAGGATTCTGGGTTTGGTTCAAACAACTTGTCACTTTGTGAATTTTTCTTATGTTTTCACTTCATTTTGTTGTTCTACATGTATTTAAGGTTTTATGAAGAAAACTGGGCAAGAGAAAATTGAATATCAGTGTATCTTAAATCCCCTCTGAAGTTATAATCTATTTTAGAGATTGGTTTATTAGACTTTTTGTCTTTATAAGCTCCTCTACATTTATAAATTGTCAATCATCTTCATAATATTAAATATATTTTGTTGGTATGTAAACATTGTTTACTTGCATTCTTTCTTATGATTAACTAAAAATTTAGTTTGAATATTTAGGAAATCATAGCCTCTTACGTATCTGCCTTTCCACACACTTTTAAATCAAATTATTGTTCAGAGGTAAAGAATTAGCCCTTTCTAAATATTTAGTATTAATATGGTTTATGTACATGCCTTAATCTACTCATAACATTGGTCATCCATTTTTTTTTTAAAACAACCAAACATTTTAGATGCTCTCGAAAAATTAGTTAACCTAGAATTATCTCAGAGGACAACATCAGATTGGCGTTGTTGTTGGGGAATGGAAATTGAATTATTTTCCTTGGGGCAACGATAGAAATTTTACTTTAAGGTGAATAAAGGACTAGTAGGTTGAAATCTTTCACCTGGGCCTCTAAATAAGATATAAATTAAGGCCCATTCCTCTAAATTAAACATAAGTTAAGGCGCATGAAAATCCTTCAGCGCATTAAACCTCTCTTTTTTCATTAGATAATGTATTTTTAACTTTAATATATTCATTAGGAAAGTTTATGAATAATTGCATATTTGTGCCTAATATTATTTATTTTTGTGGAATATTATGAGAATGTTGGGCAGATTATGAAGATTTGGAGGAGGAGATAATTTAGGGCCTTGCTCCCTACTACAGGAGGACCACTATTAAATAATAAACCAACAAGATATTATGGAATTATGGCATAGATTGTGGAACTCCAATGATTGAGAAAATCTAGGAATGTGTTCCCTGCCATTTAATGCAAATTCCTAGTATTGGGAACCAGATCCACTCATCAAGGGATTTTGGTGGGGAAAGCTTCCTCCATTCATGGGAAATGATTCCTAATCATTTTTTATAAGCACCAAGTCGAATTTTCCTCTAGGGGGGAGATTTCTTCTTGTGGAGAGAACATATATTTCTGTAGCTCCATTGTATTTTCTTGCAGGGATGTAATTGTATTGATGGAAATAATGAAGATTGGTGTCATGTTTAGCTTCTAAATCTTGTTCTCCTCCATAGGTCTTTGACTTTACTTTGGATTGGACATCCCAGGAGCCTCAAAGCCTTCATTTTCTTTCCTTCTTTTCACTTCTTATTCATCATGCATCTCTTGTTTTTATTTCTTTCTATTTATGCATTTAGTATTAAAGATTTCTTATTGTAAAATTGGGTTAAATGGTTGCTGTAAGTTCTTTTGCAAGATCACAAGCATAATTTCATATTTGGAAAAGCTTTGGAAGGTCATAGTAATCATTGAGCTTCTTGGATTAGCTTTCTTATTCCGAAATCTAGATTTCTAGAACTCCTTTGTGGCAAAGAACAATAAATGTTTGCTATTTTTTAGAGCATGCTAATGAGATTCAAACGAGTTGGTTCCACCTACATTAGATCACAAAAAAAATTTAGTTCATAAGAAAAATTACCACATTGCATTTTCACTTGATTAGGTTAGGCATTTTATAGATTTACTATCTCACTAGTTCTCGAATTTCTAGATTTTCGACTAGTAATATTCTGTTATTTTTTAGCATGGGCTAATAGAGGTATTTTTGAGTGATTCCACTTGGAATGGGGACCTAAGAAATCCTAGTCAATAAAAAAAATTGTCCCGTCCAATTTGGATTTGATTTTCTTGGTCATTCAATGAACTATAATTTCATACAATAATTTTGTAACATCTTGTAGTAAAATAGAGGATCCTGTAGGAGAACTAGTACATCCTGTAGGAAATCCTGTAGCGGCCTGTTTTGAGCCCGAATTGAGAAAAATCATCATTGAAGTTGGGATTAGGCCCCTACTTGACCTCCAAGCCATCAAAACCATTATACCCCTCTTCCTCCACACCTGTCTCCCCTGCCAAAGAACAACCAAAGATTAGCATTTGCATTTATAAAGAAAACAAATAAAAAAAGAGAGTTTTTTTATTTTTTTTATTTGCATATGAATACAATAATTAGTACTCTCTAGACCAGATCTCATGCTCAGATAGTTTAAATCATCACATGTGATAAATAGGGTTAAGTTAGGTTTATTTTACATTTAGTCCATGATCTTTATGCAATTAGAATATGTTTCTTCCTTTGTACTTTATTTCTTGTAATAGGTTAAGGTTTCCATTTCGAGCATTTCATATTCTGCAATTAGTTTAGAATTTGATTTCAGTAAATGCACTCCATTACATCATGACAGCAAAGGAAGGACACATTGTATGCTGCACATGTATTGTTGATACCTCTTAAGTTTGTATGAACCATGGGTTGATAATTAAAGTCGGTAGCCTTGGGAATTGCAACATTCTTGCTACAATACCGAGGCTCATCACTTTTTGGCGCCGTTTCCGGGGAGGTGTCAAAGTATGCATTGTTTTCTTCCCTAGTTGATTGATTTCTTCTTACTTTGTGCAAAAAAAATAAAAAAATATTTGGATTAGGCATATTTAATTTCAAAAGTAGAGAATTGCATTGCATTATAGTTTTCATTCAATCATAAAAACAAAAAACAAAAAACTCTCCAACACCAAACCAACCCCCACATTTGATCGCGTGGTGCAGTAAGAGCGACATCACCATTCGCTTTTTTAGGTGGAATAAGAATAGAAGACAAATAATGTAGAAGAAATGGATGGAGATGATGACAATGAGGAAGATCCTCTTGGATTTACCATTCAAGATACTGATATCTGTGCACATGAAGAACATCCCGCCATCTTTTTTTCCAAAAGTTCATGGCCTAAGGTCAGAGGACCTGGAAACCTTTCTCTTTCAATTTGAAATTATTTGTAGATCTTATGGTAACTTATTGGAAACTCAAAAATTGATATTTTTTCCGACAACATTGAAGGATAGAGCTCTTAAATGGTTCATGATTTTAGGAACTAATTCAATAGGATCATGGAATGATATGAAAAAGATATTTCTAGAAAAATATAAACATCCCGATCTTAAAGAAGAAATCTTTAGAATGAATCAAAGATAAGATGAGAGTCTAGAGGATCTAATGGAGAGGTTCACGTATAATGTTAAGGGGGAAAATTACATCATTTAGGATCCTACACACTAAAAACCCTTTTACTTAGAACAAATAGGGATGAATGGATTGATATTCTTGATCTCATGAGTAGAGGTGATGTATACCAATTATCATTTGAAGAAATTTGTGAAACTTTGGTGCTGGCAACTTTAACAACTTCCACTTCCCTCTTCTTTGGCTGCCAGCACATCAATATAAGGCTCACTTTACATTGTCCAAAAAGGAGGAGCTTGCAGCATGGCAGAGAATTTAGTGAGGGTGCAACCTTTTCTTGTCTTTTCCTTTTTAGGTTGGCAATGGGGATATTTTCATTTGAATCATCACTGGTGATATGGACTGTGGGAATGGATGATTCAGGTAAGTTAAGGGATGGAGTAGATACGGGGGAGGGGCTAAGTGGCTTTACTATTGCGGGTGGTGGAATTTCTGAGGAATAAAAGATGCTCACTGGCTGTTGAACAGAAGGATTTTCAATTTTCTGCGAGATTCCAGGGGTATGCTGAGGATTTTCATCGTCTAATTAGGGAGTTTCAGCTGCTGTTCGAGAGGTTTCAACAGTTTCTTGAAGATTTTTGGTTGCTAGTTGAGGAGTTTCAGCAACTTCTTACGGGTCTTCAGCTACTGGTTGAGGAACTTCAGTGACATCCTGGGGAGTGAGGGATAAGAGTGGGCACTTTGCATGCATGGAATAATGTGACATGTTCTTTAGACACCCAAGCAGATAGTATGGCATATTTAATAAACGACAATGTCTTAAATGATTCAACAACACAAAGTCATGTTGGTACACTACCTGATAATGTCCTTCGCAGGTGAAATAGTGCTTGACAAACTTTGCAACCTTTGGCCATGGAGGTGGTAATGAACGAAGTGCAACACCCCTGCCTTTTTGTTCGACCTGCTCTCCCGGTAAAAGAAAATCTTGTTGTGCATTCAGAATGAGGTGTTTACGACTGAACCAACGAATGCCATTGGTTGGTAACCCTAAAAATTGCGCTATATCCTCCTTTATTACCAGAATTCGAACTCCCTAAATAGTAGAGTATCCTTCCCTTAAATTTCGTGTGAATTCCAGGACTTGCTTTGAGTCAAATCCTTGAAGCCTTCGGAAATAATCCACCCAGCTTTCTTGCTGAAAGATTTGATATGCTTCTGGGTACAATTCCAATAGAGCTATTGAACCAAGTTCATTTCGAATAGCATTGCCTCCCATTGTTATTGGTTTAGCAAAATGCACAATACAGAGCCGAGTTACTGCAACTGAAACAGAGTAAGATATTGCAAATGAGGTTGTGACATAATAAAATAGAGACGGGGTGACGAGACACACTCATGACGGTGATTGACATATTAGGTAACAATTGCAAAATTTTGGTATCCCCCCCCCCCAACTGCGGCTAAATGATAATTTTGAATGTAGGACGATTTCGGCAATCATATTGGGATCTTCTCATTAGCTACAGTTTAATATTTACACATAAACATGCATACCTCACATTTTACCTTCGATCGTTGTGCCGACAATATGATCTCGTCATTGATGGATCACCAATCGTTATGAAAAAGGGTTTATAAAATATGAGGGTATTTGTATGAAAGGTTTTCTATATTCACAAGAGGTGATAGTGAAAGAACACAATTATCAGGATGAATGGCTAATTCTCTCTTATGAAAATATGTATTGGTAATTTTTGAGAGGAACTGATGCCTGAATCTCGGGAAAAACAATAAAATTTATGTTTTTAGGGAAAGGTGGAAAAGGTGGGTGTTTCAACAATGGAGAAGTTGGTGTTTCAACAACGAAGAAAATGGGGAAAAATTGGTGTTTCAGCAACGGGAGAAATGGTGTTTCAGCAACAGGAAAAATTTGTTGTTAAAGGAAAAATAAGAAAATTTTGTTGTGAGGGAATGGATAATGAATTGAAGTGAAATGGCAATGTTTCCCCAACCAAAATCTGATCCTTCTTGCAATTGAATTTTTCTTTTCAGCCAGCCTCTGAATCTAAGACCTGTAAAATAATGAATTGTAACATGGCAACCCTTGACAGGGATTATTAGCTAAAATATCATATTCTTCTAAGAAATATATAATACAAAAGTTAAATACAATGAGGGGCAACAGGCTCCCCTAAAAAGACATAATATGAATCTGCCATGCAAGTGGCCTTAAAATATTCTTTAGAAATAGGTTGCTGGTACAAACGGAGCCGATACCCATTTACTAACAATGGTGTTCTAGATTCATCAATTGTCAGGAGTCTTACTGTACCATTTGGAAAAACAGTATCTATCTCATGAGGTCCCAGCCACCTTGTTCGCAGTTTTCCTTGAAAATTTTCAAAGCGAGAGTCATACAATAGAGCCCAATTACCTTTTTAGAACTGCTTATGCTTAATTGTTTTATCATGCCACCTGGTTCTTTGTTGTTGTATCATAGTTGTTTGATGGATGGCATCCAACCTCTTTTCATCCAATTCGTGAAGCTGTTGCAACCTAGCTGTGTGTGCATTAGTCAAGTCAAGGTTAACAGCGAAAGCAGTCCTTAAGGTTTTAATTTCAAATTCCACAAGAAAAAAAACACTTTTACCATAAACTAATTCATAAGGTGATAATCCTGTAGTATTCTTCCAGGTAGTTCTGTAAGCCCATAATGCTTCGGGCAACCTTTGAAACCAATCCTTTCTCTTCTACTTTACTGTTTTTGTTAAAATGGCTTCTATGACCTTATTTGTACTTTCCACCTACCCATTAGCTTGGGGGTGATAAGGTGTAGTCATTTTATGATTAATATGATATTTCTGAAGTGTAGCTTTAAAGCCATGGGAGTTGAAAGGAGGTCCTCCATCTGTGACTAGCTCTCTAGGCACTCCAAACCTAACAAAGATTTTTTCAAATAGAAAAGTTAACACAGATTCCTCATTAGCTCTAATAAGTGCCTTAGCTTCCACCCATTTAGTCATATAATCCGTGCAAACCAATATGTAAACTCTTTGATTGGATGGAGGATTGATGGGTCCTATAAAATCTAGAGCCCATCTTTCAAAGGGTTCAAGTATTACCTGGGGGTTCAGTGGAATTTCCTCTCTATGATTAGGCTGGCCCATTCTCTAATAGTTATCACAGGCCGTAACATATTTCTTCGCATCCTTAAAAAGTGAGGGCAAGTAATAACCCATCCTGAAAACTTTATGTGATGTTCTCTTAATAGAAAAAAGCCCTCCACAAGGGCCATCATGACAAGTATTCAATATGTCGTAAACCTCATCTTCTCTAATGCATCTCCGAATTTCCTGACCAAGTCCTGTATGAAAAATACACCCACTTATCTAGCTGTACCGAGCACTTTGTTGAATGATTCTTCTTTTTTCTTTGTGTGACAGGTGTGATGGTAGCTTCCCTGTAACTAAATAATTGGCAATGTCTACATACCAAGGTGAGTGAGCAGATACTGCAAATAAGTATTCATCAGGAAAGGAATCATCTAATGGAGTATTATCATCAGTTTTTATCCGAGAGAAAATCAGCAACTACATTTTCTTTATCTGGTCGATCTACAATTGTAATATCAATTTCTTGTAGTAATAATAACCATCTGGTAACTCGAGCATTTGTAACAGATTTATTCATTAAATATTTAATGGCCGAGTGATCAATATGAACAAAAGTAGGATAACCAGTAATATAATGTCGAAACTTATTAATAGCATAAATGACTGCTAAAAATTTCTTCTCAGTAACCGTGTAATTAAGTTCAGCAGGGGTCATATTCTTACTAATGAAATAGATAGCATAATGAAGATTATTTTCTTCTTGACCCAAGATAACCCCAATTGCAATATCTGAAGCATCAAAGGATATATGAAAGGCCAATGCCCAGTCACGTCCCCTTAGAATAGGAGTTGTAGATAATTGACGCTTAAGTTCATCAAATGCTTTTTGGCAATCATCAGTCCACTTGAATTCAACATTTTTCGTAAGTAACACAAACAAGGGAGAAGCTATTTTAGAAAAATCTTTGATAAATCTTCTGTAATATCCAGCATGTCCTAAAAAACTTGTTACATTAGTTTGTGTTCTGAGGATAGGAAGAGTCTGAATTACCTGTATTTTAGATGGATCAGCTTGAATCCCTAGGAATGAAACTTCTCCTTCATTTACTCCCATGTTGTGATCACATGTCCTCCTAGGCTCATGAACCATCTTAGTGCATTTCCTTTTAATGTTGCTAGAAATAACTTTAACTTTTGAGGATTAGTGACATAATCATAACTTCTACACAATATATAAATCTCAAACAGAAATTCATCAGGGTCTTCAGATGATAAACCATGGAAATTAGGTAGGGCTGAGAGTGGGATGTTCTTCATAGGAGTTGCCCCTCTAGGAAGCTCCTCAATAGGGAATTCCAAAGTGGAGAGAGAATTCTCTCCTCTTCCTTCTCTTCGTCCCCCACCAAGGAGTCCTTAATTGTTTCCGTCAATTGGTTTTTCCCCTGTTTCACTTGCCCGATCTTTAGCGCTTTCTGTTGGGCTTTCAATATTCTGAATTGGTTCCTCAACTTCAATATCTTCTATTGGTTCTTCAATGTCTTCCACTGACTCCTCGGTTTGTTCTGTTGTTTCTTCGGCCCTTTCAGGTCCCACTACTTCCTCTGTTTCATAGTCTGTTTGGAGAGAGTGTTGAGTATGTGGCCTCCGGGAGATTATCCTCTGAGACGTTTCAGCTTTTGAAATAATGTCATCAATGAAAGTTTTCCTTCCTCCTCTGCCTTTGCCCTTGCCACATGTGGGATTAGTTTTTCCGCGTCCTCTCATGCATCCTGTATATCTAAAAGAAAATCATTAATGCTCTTAAAATCTACGGTCGCCTTCCCCGGTAACAACGCCAAAATGTTGGTCACTTTAATTGCTGATTAAAGTGCTACATAAATTGTCAACCCATGGAAGTCTGGTTATTTCAAAGGTGACTGCGTACTATATGTACTCAATCTTAAAAGCACTAAAGGTTGTAGTACAAACAATTCACACCTTGCTTTAATAACTGAAGCTCCACTTTGTGTTACAACAAATATACTCTATTACAAATATCTATTAAGAGATTCTTAATTTCATTCAAGGAATAATTCAACATAAAGGAATAAATTTGCAAAGGAAAACAATGGCTATGCTGTAACAGAGAATCAGGATTATATCCACAGGATGGGAACCTTCAACACCTGCCTCTGTTTATCTAGCTCGCCGATTCACTTTGTAAACTTAATCACCGGTGAGACACTCATGAAATAACTTTAACCAATGCAACAATTGATTAAAAAGGGAACAGAGTTTTAGCAAAGGTAAAACAATATCTAGAAAACAGTACTTGTTAACAAGGTAGGAATAAAACACACACTCAACACACTGGAGAGAAATATAATGGGTGAATCTTGTGATGAAGGTGGGCCTTGTCCTTCTCACAAGATTCCCCAGGAGACGAGAACTAGAAAAATATGTTCAGAACAAGAGTTTTATTCATCCATCAATATGTCATGTTACAGAAAGAAAAAAATATAGTCCTGTCTCTTCAACTCAACCTCTTTCACAGTCTGTTCATCCCCTTCTATGTAGATGTCTCCTCTTTATAAAGAGGATACATCTATTACAAACGATTTATATTGCAAAATTCTGTTTAACCCATTATACAAAAATAGGGAAGTTAGTTTCCCGCCAACAAAATGTTGTTACATCAATACTGTCTTTAGATCATGGATGTTACATCCAATGTAACAGATTCCTCGGTGATCTATCTGGTTCATCTATTGCTGTCAAATTTGGAACGCAAATCTTAACTGTTTTAGCTTCGAGATTTGCGTGCCGTTCTTGCTGTTTCAGCAACTGCAAAAATAGTCTAGCAAATTCCGGGCAGTTTCAGCAACGCGGACTTCACATCATTCTTTAACTGTTTCAGCAACTAACAATTCAAAAATTAACTATGAAGATAACATCATTATATGTTAAATAATTAAACATATAGGGATGAGAAGAATCATTACATACCTTTGGAATAATTGAGTCAAAACACTAACAAGGAATTTCAAATATGGGTTGAAAAGGGTGACATTATAACAAAATGTATAGTCAGAAAGAGACAAAATGAGGTCCTAACATCCCCCCCCCCAACTGAAATGGTTGCATGTCCACATGCAATTTTTACTCTGAGTTTGAGTCGGAATACTGGGATGTACAGTGCAAATTACTTATGCAGTAAGAATAGAAGGTGTTGTCAGCCATGTTTCTGAAACCTTGGGCATTCTGAATTCTCTGCCATGCTGCAAGCTCCTCCTTTTTGGACAACATAAAGTGAGCCTTATATTGCTGTGATGGCAGCCAAAGAAGAGGGAAGTGGAAGTGATAACCCAACCAGTTTTGGGTACAATGTTGCATGCATTTCAAATAATTAGGTAATCTTGATAATGTTGTTTGAAGATTGGGAGGGTTAAAAGGATGATATTCTCTCCTCTCCTTAGGACAATGCTCCCAAAATAGATTATTTGCTTGTATGGCCAGAGTTCCCTTAGTCTTGACATAGTGTTGGCAGTCCTTTAAGACTGCTGCCTGTAGTTCTCTAATATGCTCAGTCATCCCTGGCTCTTGTAAAACCTATCGATGTTCAACAATAAAAGCAACGACATTCTGTGGCTCAACTCGGATCCAGAGAAGGAAGTTCTCTTCATTATGTGTTGCTGACATGAAAGCATTTTGCCAAGTAAGCTGATTGGCCAGGAAAGAAACGAAGGCTCTCATTTAAATGTCACCAATGAGAGGAATCAAATTAAGCTTCCTATCTTCAGGTGTGGCCTCATTATGAAGATAGAGTTCACATAACAAATTCTGTTCACTAATTGATGCTTGTGCAAAAGTTTCAATAAATTGTTGAGGTGTAGACACCTCGTGGGGTTGTCCATCTCTGATTGCTTTCACTTGTAAGAATGCTAGGCGTTCTCTTAAAAACACAGAATAGTTGAAGGATGGCTTTCTAGTGGCGAGTAATCTTTGAAGCAGGTCAAAGATAAGAGACAGTCTGGTTTTTAGCTTTTCGTTTTCCTTGTGTTGTGCACAAGACTATTCTAGGACTTCCCAATTTCTATATACATGATTCAGCCACACTAATTTATGTTCCTATAATGCCTTTTCTTGTAACAGGGCATACTCTTTCTTCCATGTATCCCTCACTTCCTGAAAACTGGAGGTCTGAGTGAAGACAGTCCTTGCACACCGGGGTTCAGTCTGAATAAAGACAGTCCTTGCACACCAAGGTTCAGTCTGAGTGAACACATCCTTCGAAGACTTTGGTGCTGGTTTTTCAGCTTGAACAACTGGGGTAGGTCGGGGTACCTATGGTTTTATTTCTTCTTCAGAGGTCTTTGAAGGCCCTGTTGGTTCTTGTGTAACAACAGGGCGCTCCTTTTTAACTATGACATGAGTAGATGCATGGGTGGGTCCAGGCAGTGGGACTTCGATTATCTTATAACCAGCTTGAGAATAGAGATCACCACACTAGCCACACATATATTCATTATATCTATCCTTTTCTGCACTTCTCTCAGCTGCAGATGCTACCTGAGCTAAAATATACAGATTGCGTTCTCTTTCATGGGCTTCTCTTGACATGATCAACTCGTGCTTGTAAACCTCAATCTCAGATTTCAAAAACTCATTTTCTTCCTGAAGGGAGGCTAAAGTAACCGGGCCTTCCATAGTAGTTGCAGGTTCTAGTGGATGGGAGGATTGTTGTTCAGTGGCAGCTTCATCATTTGCATCCTCAGCAGGTGGTTCTTGTGTAACACCTTCTGGACTAGTAGCTGGTTCTTATGTAACAGCTACCTCTAGGTCATCTGCTTTCTGTTCCTTGACAGGTGGTTCTTATGTAACACCTGTTAAGTCGGTAGCTGGTTCTTGTGGAGCAGCTACATCTAGGTTGTCTATATCTTGTTCCTCAACAGGTGGTTCTTGTGTAACACCTGTTAGGTCTATAGTTGGTTCTTGTGGAGCAGCTACATGTTGTACATCGTCTTGAGTGTTTACTTTTGATAGATCAACAACTGGTTCTTGTGGGGTAGCTGCATCTTTTGAAAGGAACGATGTCACAAACTCCTGAGCAAATTGCATTTCGGTACCCGAGGGTGAGGAAGGGAAGGATTCAGGGCCTTGGGGATGTGGTGAGGTATGAGGCTTCAGGATAATGGGTGGGTGATTTGGGGTGATGGTCTCAGTTGCTGCTTCAGAAGACGTCCACGTTCGTCTTCGAGGCAGGAAGGCGCGAAGTACAATGGTTTTCCTCTTACGAACATTTTTCCTTTGGGTAGGAGGAAAAAAAGGAGAAAGAAAAAATCCTTGCCCCATGTATCTCTTTGATGAATGTAGGTGATCTCCAAAATCTACAAGGAACAAAAACAAGTTGCCACCAAAGAAAGAAAAAATAGGTCAAACCTAGTTAAAAGATGTCAAATTTTGACTTTCTCCTCATTTGCTAAAATGCTCCAACAAGTCCAAGGCTATGCCAATCCATCACCCTCATCTATTTCCACATCTACCATAACTCACAATCTTTTCCCATTCATTTTGCTTGTTGTCTTAAAAAACTACAAGAAGGCTCTGTTTTACTACAGGAAACAAAGGTACAGGGAGCATAAATTTATTTTTTCGATAGCTTGAAAACATAAATCCATTCAAAAAATTGTTTCATGGGGAGATGCATATGGATGATGGTAACATGCCCAAGAAATTTCAACAAATTCTAGTGCACGGTTTTTAAGAAATTGACCTCCATCACCTTCAACCATTTTTTATTTTTCTTAAGATCTGTGCATCCATTGACCAAATTATACTTATGAGGAGGTGCATAATGATGATGGAAACATGCTTATAAAGATTCAGGTCAATCCATTCTACCATTTGGGAGATATGGACAAAACAAGTCTGCTACAAGAGGCTGGCTAAATTACTACAGGAGTTTCCTGTAATACTACATGAAGTTTTGAAAATCTACATGAAAGGCAGTCGGATGGAAAAATTATGATGTAGGCCTATTTTGGGATAGGAAAAAAGGACATTGAATTCACCACATCTCAACAAATACCCATTATGACCATGTCATTCTATGGCCACACCTTCACTCATTCCAATACCTATTTACCCTCCAACAAAGAAATGCGACAAACATTAAAAACAAAAGGGCAGCTATAGCAGCCTATTTGGAAGTAAAAGTAGGCTCCAAGCCTAACCTTCAACACCATGATTGAAAGAGGAGAAGTATAGCTACAGGCACAATGAAACTCCTCTAGAGCTCAGTAGCAACAGAGAAAGCCATTACTTGCATATCAACAAGAAGACAACCCATACAAAAAATAAGATAAAAAAAAGAAGAGAAAGGCAGTTAAGAAGATGTACCTGAGTCATGAGAAGCACAAAAACATCAAATCAACAACAACATGCATGTCTCTCCAACAGCCATCATGTAGGTACAGGTACGCAATATTATTGACCTCTTATCTTGAGCATATTATAGTTAGAAATTCGTTGTTAATGCATGAAAGATGAGGTTTTCTAAGCTAAGGATGGGTCAGCAGTCACAACTGCCTTCAAGTAGTTAATTGAAGCTCACTGCTTCACTCATGCAATGTTGAAAAGTCAAATTATGATGCGTGATGATTTCAAGGAATGAGGACAAAAATTAAAAGAAGATTTTTTGGCAAAGGCCAAGTCACCACAACACTCCAAGCCCTCCATCCACATCATATTCACTATCTATCCATCATTCATCCATCCCATTTCATAATTTCAAGAAAAAACCCTATCTCACCATGAAAAATTGTTGAATAAGCAAGCAAAGCATCCTCTCCATTTTCACAAACCTACATCATTTCTCATTGTTGGTCACTTTAATTGTTGATTAAAGTGCTACATAAATTGTCAACCCAGGGAAGTCTGGTTATTTCAAAGTTGACTGCGTACTATATGTACTCAATCTTAAAAGCACTAAAAGTTGTAGTACAAATGAATCACACCTTGCTTTAATCATTGAAGCTCCACTTTGTACTACATAAAATATACTCTATTGCAGATATCTATTAAGAGATGCTTAATTTCATTCAAGGAATAATTCAACATAAAGGAATAAATCTGCAAAGGAAAACAATGGCTATGCTGTAACAGAGAATCAGGACCCTATCCCCAGGATGGGAACCTTCAGCACCTCCCTCTATTTATCTAGCTCGCCGATTCACTCTGTCAACTTAATCAACGGTGAGACACTCATGAAATAACTTTAACCAATGCAACAATCGATTAAGAAAGGAACAAAGTTTCAGCAAAGGTAAAACAATATCCAGAAAACAGTACTTTTTAACAAGGTAGGAATAAAACACACACTCAACACACTGTAGAGAAATATAATGGGTGAATCTTGTGATGAAGGTGGACCCTGTCCTTCTCACAAGATTCCACATAAGACAAGAACTAGAAAAAGATGTTCAGAACAAGAGTTTTATTCATCCATCGGTATGTCATGTTACAGAAAGAAAAGATTCTAGTCCTGTCTCTTCAACTCAGCCTCTTTCATAGTATGTTCATCCCCTTCTAATGTAGATGTCTCCTCTTTATAAAGAGGAGACATCTATTACAAAATTATGTTTAACCCATTATACAAAAATAGGGAAATTAGTTTCTTGTCAACAAAATGTTGTTATAGCAATACTGTCTTTAGATCATGGACGTTACATCCAATGTAACAGCTTCCTCGGTGATCGATCTGGTTCACCTGTTGCTGTCAAATTTGAAACTCAAATCTCAACTATTTTATCTTTGAGACTTGCGTGCCATTCTTGCTGTTTCAGCAACTGCAAAAATAGTCTTGCAAATTCCGGGCAGTTTCAGCAACGCAGACTGCACATCACTCTTTATTGTTTCAACAACTAACAATTCAAAGATTAACTATGAATATAACATGATTATATGTTAAATAATTAAACGTATAGTGATGAGAAGAATCACTGCATACCTTTGGAATAATTGAGTCAAAACACTAACAAGGACTTTCAAATATGGGTTGAAAATGGTGACATTATGACAAAATGTATAGTTAGAAGGAGACAAAATGAGGTCCTAACATCCCCCCCAACTGAAACAGTTGCATGTTCCCATGCAATTTTTACTCTGAGTCTGAGTCGGAATACTAGGATGTACATTGAAAATTACTTATGCAATAAGAATAGAAGGTGTTGTCAGCCATGTTTCTGAAACCTTGGGCATTCTGAATTCTCTGCCATGCTGCAAGCTCCTCCTTTTTGGACAATGTAAAGTGAGCCTTATATTGATGTGCTGGCAGCCAAAGAAGAGGGAAGTGGAAGTGATAACCCAACCAGTTTTGGGTACAATGTTGCATGCATTTCACATAATTAGGTAACCTTGATATTGTTGTTTGAAGATTGGGAGGGCTAAAAGGATGATATTCTCTCCTCTCCTTAGGACAATGCTCCCAAAATAGATTATTTGCTTGTATGGCCAGAATTCCCTTAGTATTGACATAGTGTTGGTAGTCCTTTAATACTGCTGCCTGTAGTTGTCTAATATCCTCAGTCATCCCTGGCTCTTGTAAAACCCGTCGATGTTCAGCAATAAAAGTAGCAGCATTCTGTGGCTCAGCTCGGATCTAGAGAAAGCAGTTCTCTTCAAAATGTGTTGCTGACATGAAAGCATTTTGCGAGGTAAGCTGATTAGCCAGGAAAGAAATGAAGGCTCTAATCTGAATGTCACCAACGAGAGGAATCAAATTAAGCTTCCTATCTTTAGGTATGGCCTCATTATGAAGATAGAGTTCACATAACAAATTTTGTTCACTAATTGATGCTTGTGCAAAAGTTTCAATAAACTGCTGAGGTGTAGACACCTCGTGGGGTCGTCCATCTCTGATTGCTTTCACTTGGAAGAATGCTAGGCATTCTCTTAAAAACACAGAATAGTTGAAGGATGGCTTTCTAGTGGCGAGTAATCTTTGAACCAGGTCAAAGATAAGAGATAGTCTGGTTTTTATCTTTTTGTTTTCCTTGTGCTGTGCACAAGAATATTCTAGGACTTCCCAATTTCTATATACATGATTCAACCACATTGATTTATGTTCCTGTAATGCTTTTTCTTGTGACAAGGCATACTCTTTCTTCCATGTATCCCTCAGTTCTTGAAAACTGGAGGTCTGAGTGAAGACAGTCCTTGCACACTGGGGTTCAGTCTGAATGAAGATAGTCCTTGCACACCGAGGTTCAGTCTGAGTGAACACATCCTTCGAAGACTTTGGCGCTGGTTTTTCAGCTTTAACAACTGGGGTAGGCCAGGGTACCTGTGGTTTCATTTCTTCTTCAGATGTTTTTGAAGGCCCTACTAGTTCTTGTGTAACAGCAGGGCACTCCTTTTTAACTATGATAGGAGTAGATGCATGGGTGGGTCTAGGCAGTGGGACTTCGATTATCTTATAACCAGCTTGAGAATAGAGATCACTGCACTGGCCATGCATATATTCATTATATCTATCCTTTTCAGCACTTCTCTCAGCTGCAGATGCTACCTGATTTAAAATATATAGATTGCATTCTCTTTCATAGGCTTCTCTTGCCCTGATCAACTCATTCTTATAAACCTCAATCTCAGATTTCAAAAACTCATTTTCTTCCTAAAGGGAGGCTAAAGTAACTGAGCCTTCCATAGCAGTTGCAGGTTCTAGTGGATGGGAGGATCATTGTTCAGTGGCCGCTTCATCATTTGCATCCTCAACAGGTGGTTCTTGTATAACACCTACTGGACTAGTAGCTGGTTCTTGTGTAACAGCTACCTGTAGGTCATCTGCTTTCTGTTCCTTGATAGGTGGTTCTTGTGTAACACCTGTTAAGTCGGTAGCTGGTTCTTGCGGAGTAGCTATATCTAGCTCGTCTATCTCTTGTTCCTCAACAGGTGATTCTTGTGTAACACCTGTTAGGTCTATAGCTGGTTCTTGTAGAGTAGCTACATGTTGTACATCGTCTTGAGTGTCTACTTTTGATAGATGAGGAGCTGGTTCTTGTAGGGCAGCTGCATCTTTTGAAAGGAACGATGTCACAAACTCCTGAGTAAATTTCATTTCGGTACCCGAGGGTGACGAAGGGAAGGATTGAAGGTCTTGGGGATGTGGTGAGGTATGAGGCTTCAGGATAATGGGTGGGTGATTTGGGGTGATGGTCTCAGTCGCTGCTTTAGAAGATGTCCTCGTTTGTCTTCGAGGCAGGAAGGCGGGAAGTATAGTGGTTTTTCTCTTACGAACATTTTTCCTTTGGGTAGGAGGGTCATCAGTAGTAGTAGCTTCTTTAATTGAGGCTCCTGTTTTTGTTTTTAGTGAGGGTGCAGCCTTTTCTTGTCTTTTCCTTTTTAGGTTGCCAATGGGGATATTTTCATCTGAATCATCATTGGTGATATGGACCGTGGGAATGGATGATTCAGGTAAGTTAAGGGATGGAGTGGATACGGGGGAGGGGTTAAGTGGCTTTACTATTGCGGGTGGTGGAATTTCTGAGGAATCAAAGATGGTCACTAGCTGTTGAACAGAAGGATTTTCAATTTGTTGCGAGATTCTAGGGGTATGCTAAGGATTTTCACCGTCTAATAGGGGAGTTTCAGCTGCTGTTCGAGAGGTTTCAGCAGTTTCTTGAAGATTTTTGGTTGCTAGTTGAGGAGTTTCAGCAACTTCTTATGGGTCTTCAGCTACTGGTTGAGGAACTTCAGCGGCATCCTGGGGTGGGTTGCTAAGAAGAGGAGGATTTTGTAGGGCAAAGCCCCTTTGAATTAGAAGTTGAACCAGGTGATGGTGAGTGAGGGATAGGAGTGGGAACTTTGCATGCATGGAATAATGTGACATGTTCTTTAGACACCTAAGCAGATAGTATGGCATATTTAATAAATGACCATGTCTTAAATGATTCAACAACACAAAGTCATGTTGGTACACTACCCGGTAATGTCCCTCGCGGGTGAAATAGTGCTTGACAAACTTTGCGACCTTTGGCCATTGAGGTGGTAATGAACGAAGTGCAACAACCCTGCCTTTTTGTTCGACCCGCTCTCCTGGTAAAAGAAAATATTGCTGTGCATTCAGAATGAGGTGTTTACGACTGAACCAGCGAATGCCATCGGTTGGTAACCCTAAAAATTACGCTATATCCTCCTTTGTTACCAGAATTCGCACTCCCTGAATAGTAGAGTATGCTTCCCTTAAATTTCGTGCGAATTCCATGACTTGCTGAGAGTCAAATCCTTGAAGCCTTCGGAAATAATCCACCCAGCTTTCTTGCTGAAAGATTTGATATGCTTCTAGGTACAATTCCAATAGAGCTATTGAACCAAGTTCATTTCGAATAGCATTGTCTCCCATTGTTATTGGTTTAGAAAAATGCACAGTACAGAGCCGAGTTACTGCAACTGAAACATAGTAAGATATTGCAAATGAGGTTGTGACATAATAAAACAGAGACGGGGTGATGAGACACACTCGTGACAGTGATTGACATATCGGGTAACAATTGCAAAATTTTGGTATTCCCCCCCCCCCCCCCCCCAACTGCGGCTAAATGATAATTTTGAATGTACAACGATTTCGACAATCATATTGGGATCTTCTCATTAACTACAGTTTAATATTTACACATAAACATGCATACCTCACATTTTACCTTCGATTGTTGTGCCGACAATATGATATCGTCATTGATGGATCACCAATGGTTATGAAAAAGGGTTTATAAAATATGAGGGTATTTGTATGAAAGGTTTTCTATATTCACAGGAGGTGATAGTGAAAGAACACAATTATAAGGATGAATGGCTAATTCTCTCTGATGAAAATATTTGGTCGTTTTTGAGAGGAACTGATGCCTGAATATCGGGAAAAACAATAAAATTTATGTTTTTAGGGAAAGGTGGAAAAGGTGGGTATTTCAACAATGGAGAAGTTGGTGTTTCAGCAACGAAGAAAATGGGGAAAAATTGGTGTTTCAGCAACGGGATAAATGGTGTTTTAGCAACAGGAAAAATTTGTTGTTTAAGGAAAAATAAGAAAATGTTGTTGTGAGGGAATGGATAATGAATTGAAGTGAAATAGCAATGTTTCCCAAACCAAAATCTGATCCTTCTTGCAATTGAATTGTTCTTTTCAACCAGCCTCTGAATCTAAGACCTGTAAGATAATGAATTGTAACATGGCAACCCTTGACAGGGATTATTAGTTAAAATATCATATTCTTCTAAGAAATATATAATAGAAAATTTAAATACAATGAGGGGCAGTAGGCTCCCCTAAAAAGACATAATATGAATTTGCCATACAAGTGGCCTTAAAATGTTCTTTAGAAACAGGTTGCTGGTACAAACGGAGCCGATACCCATTTACTAACAATGGTGTTCTAGATTCATCAATTGTCAGGAGTCTTACTGTACCATTTGTAAAAACAATATCTATCTCATGAGGTCCCAACCACCTTGTTCACAGTTTTCCTTGAAAATTTTCAAAGCGAGAGTCATACAATAGAGCCCAATTACCTTTTTGGAACTCCTTATGCTTAATTGTTTTATCATGTCACCTGGTTCTTTGCTGTTGTATCACAGTTGTTTGATGGATGGAATCCAACCTCTTTTCATCCAATTCGTGAAGCTATTGCAACCTAGCTGTGTGTGCATTAGTCAAGTCAAGGTTAGCATCGAAAGCAGTCCTTAAGGTTTTAATTCCAAATTCCACAAGAAAAAAAAAACACTTTTACCATAAACTAATTCATAAGGTGATAATCCTGTAGTATTCTTCCAGGTAGTTCTGTAAGCCCATAATGCTTCAGGCAAACTTTGAAACCAATCCTTTCTATTCTACTTTACTGTTTTTGTTAAAAGTGCTTCTATGACCTTATTTGTACTTTCCACCTGCCCATTAGCTTGGGGGTGATAAGGTGTAGTCATTTTATGATTAATATGATATTTCTGAAGTGTAGGGTTAAAGCCATGGGAGTTGAAAGGAGGTCCTCCATCTGTGACTAGCTCTCTAGGCACTCCAAACCTAACAAAGATTTCTTCAAATAGAAAAGTTAACACAGATTCCTCATTAGCTCTAATAAGTGCCTTAGCTTCCACCCATTTAGTCATATAATCCGTGCCAACCAATATGTAAACTCTTTGATTGGATGGAGGATTGATGGGTCCTATAAAATCTAGAGCCCATCTTTCAAAGGGTTCAAGTATTACTTGGGGGTTCAGTGGCATTTCCTCTCTATGATTAGGCTGGCCAATTCTCTAATAGTTATCACAGGCCCTAACATGTTTCTTCGCATCCTTAAAAAGTGAGGGCCAGTAATAACCCATCCTGAAAACTTTATGTGATGTTCTCTTAATAGCAAAATGCCCTCCACAAGGGCCATCATGAAAAGTTTTCAATATGTCGTAAACCTCATCTTCTCTAATGCATCTCCGAATTTCCTGATCAAGTCCTGTATGAAAAAGACACCCACTTATCCAGATGTACCGAGCACTTTGTTGAATGATTCTTCTTTTTTCTTTGTGTGATAGGTGTGATGGTAGCTTCCCTGCAACTAAATAATTGGAAATGTCTGCATACCAAGGTGAGTGAGCAGATACTGCAAATAAGTATTCATCAGGAAAGGAATCATCTACTGGAGTATTATCATCAGTTTTTATCCGAGAAAGAAAATCAGCAACTACATTTTCTTTATCTGGTCGATCTACAATTGTAATATCAATTTCTTGTAGTAATAATAATCATCTGGTAACTCGAGCATTTGTAACAGATTTATTCATTAAATATTTAATGGCTGGGTGATCAATATGAACAAAAGTAGGATAACCAGTAATATAATGTCGAAACTTATTAATAGCATAAATGACTGATAAAAATTTATTCTCAGTAACCGTGTAATTAAGTTCAGCAGGGGTCATATTCTTACTAATGAAATAGATAGCATAATGAAGATTATTTTCTTCTTGACCCAAGATAACCCCAATTGCAATATTTGAAGCATCAGAGGATATATGAAAGGCCAATGCCCAGTCACGTCCCCTTAGAATAGAAGTTGTACACAATTGACACTTAAGTTCATCAAATGCTTTTTGGCAATCATCAGTCCACTTGAATTCAACAGTTTTCGTAAGTAACACAAACAAAGGAGAAGCTATTTTAGAAAAATCTTTGATAAATCTTCTGTAATATCCAGCATGTCCTAAAAAACTTGTTACATTAGTTTGTGTTCTGAGGATAGGAAGAGTCTGAATTACCTGTGTTTTAGATGGATCAGCTTGAATCCCTAGGAATGAAATCAAGTGTCCTAATACAATTCCTTCATTCATCATCATATGACATTTTTCGATAGTTAAGGTAAGATGGGCTTCTATGCAACGTTTAAGTACTTTCTCAAGGTTTTGTAGTGCATCCTCGAAAGTCACACCATAAGGAGTAAATCCATCCATAAGTATCTCCAAAGAGTCATTAAGCATATTAGAGAAAATTCCTATCGCTGCTCTTTGAAATGTTGTTGGAGCATTACATAGTCCAAATGGAAGAACTTTATAGGAAAAGTCCCCCATGGACTAGTAAAAGTGGTCATGTCTTGGTCTTGTGGTGCAATTTTGATCTGGTTATATCCGCTAAAACCATCTAAAAATGAAAAGAATCTCTTTCCTGACAAACTATCTAGCACCTGAACAATAAATGGAAAGGGGAAATGATCTTTTTGAGTAGCTTTGTTTAAGGCTCTGTAATCTACACATAGTCTCCATTTCCCATTTTTCTTAGGTACTATTACTAATGGGGAAACCCATTCACTGTCAGATATAGGGTATATAAACCCTGCACTAAGCAGTTTTTGAAGTTCTTCTTTAACAATTTCCCTTAGATTGGGGTTCATTCGTCGCTGGGGTTTACAGACTGGTCGAGACCCCTCCTTGATATAGATATGATGAGTACATAATTCAAGAGAGATCCCCTTCATATCTGTGTAGTCCCATGCGAATGCTTCCTTATTTTCACGAAGTAACTTCATTAACTATTGTGTTTCAGCATCTATCAAGTTAGGGTTTATATTCAATGTTTTGCCAGGTTCGATTTCCATTGTTATACTCTTGGAGGGAGTATCAGTTGATGTTTGAGATAAATTTTCAGATTTAAGGTTTTGTTGCATTTCATGTTTCAAACTTGCAGTTAACTGATCATAAGTTTCAGAGGTAACCGAGGAGGGTTCAGAAGTAAAGTTACTAATTACTTCATCCTCGGTGGTGTCTTTTAAAGTTAAGGTTTCTCCAATGGTTAAAATGGGTTGAGTATCCTCATCATCATAATCTAGCCATACAGAATAATCATTGTTAATCATGGTTGTAGCATGAGGGTAGAGAGTGATCTTCTTAGTTTCAGATCCATTAGAAATTGTCATTGAGCCCGATCTACAGCTGATAAAGGCATCTGCCGTAGCCAACCAGGGTCTCCTCAAAATCAGTGGATGTCCCCCCAAATTTGTTTTAGTCTGTAACACAACAAATTCAGCTGGGTAGTTCCAAGATTCCACTGAAATTATTAGGTCTTCAATAACCCCTTCTGGTTTGATTGTTGAATGGTCAGCAAGCTCTAGAATATTTGGTGTCTCTCTAATTACATTCTTCAACTGTAATAACTATGCAGATTCAAGGGTCATAATATTTATGGCAGCACCTAAGTTACCAGAACTCTAGAAACAAAAGTTTTTCCAACCTGTACTGTAACTGTAGGATGACCAGGATCACCATATTTTATAGCAGAGGTTTTTCCTGCCATTAAAGCAGCTAGATCACCCATCACATGAACTCTAAGGGGATCTTTAGCTTTTCTTCCAGGTTCCTTAATGCAAATGTCTCTAACAGTTCTAGCATAAATTGGTACATCTCTAAGTGCTTGCAGAAGTGGAATTTTAACATACAGATTCTACAATTCCCCTAGAAGGTTAAAAGCAGGCACCTCAGGTGTCTTAGTGAGAGCCAAACGGTCAGGGAATGGAAGCTCTGCTGTTTCAGTAGTTTTATTAGAGAGTGGCTCAACTGTTTCAGCAGCCTTATTAGATGATTTATCTTTTTCTGTCTCTTCTTTATTAGAGTCAGAAGAAGTAATATCATCAATAATAGGCTCGACTATTCTCTCAGATCGCAAATGAATGTCATTACATTGCACAGGGAAAACATGCTAGTTCTGAATATCGATGACTTGCATAGCTTTATTATTATTATTAGGATTGCGGTTTGCTTGTACAGGTAGCTAGGGTTCCAATAATTAAAATAAGATTGTTGTAGAGACCAGAGTTTCCACATTGTAAGATCCATAAAGGGAGGGATTGTTTGCTACATGGGTGGGAAGTTCATTTGGTTGAAGGGTGGATATTGCATTTGATTTAAGGGCGGGTAATTTGCTTGATAAGAAGGATAATTATTCCAACGATTAAATGGCATATTAGAATTCATTCGTTGTCCTCATGGTTGTCATTGCCTCCTATGTGTCAGCAAGTAAACTGCTTCAGCTTCTTCTTCAGTTGATTGCAGTGCTGCTTTTATTCCTGGTAAAGAAGGGCATTGTTCAGTCTCATGATCCTTCTCGCAAATAGTGCAAATTGGTACGTTGTCCAATGGGCATTCCCTTAGTGGGTGTTTTTCTTTGCATTTAGAGTAGAAAATGGCCAAAGCAACTTTTGCCTCTCCTTGTTTCTTTTTAACCTGCAAGGTATCAATTTGTGAAGCAAAAGAGCTTAACATTTCAGTTTTAAATTCTTCAAGTAAATTACCTATTTCAGCTCTTGTTGCTCCTCCACTAGCTGATTTTTGGACTCTTGAATATGTACTATCCCTGCTTTTTGGTCTGTTTACTACTCCTCTTGAACATCTCTTACAGAGGTTAACAATCTCATCATATGATTCCTTAGATATATCCCCTTTACCAAGCATATTCATCATGTCTAAACAGTCATCCCATACCCCTTTCAACAGTATTGACTTAAGAATATCCTTACTCATATTAGGGTGAATGGATCTCTGCAAATTGTATTGTAATCTCTCAATGAAATATTCTAAGTTTTCATCCTCCTTCTGAACCATTTTAAATAGTTCCTCCTTTCTTTCTCTTGTTCAACAATAGTGTTGGTATTTGGCCAGAAACTTCTCCTTCATTTACTCCCATGTTGTGATCACATGTCCTCCTAGGCTCACGAACCATCTTAGTGCATTTCCTTTTAATGTTGCTGGAAATAAATTTAACTTTTGAGGATTAGTGACATAATCATAACTTCTACACAATATATCAATCTCAAACAGAAATTCATCAGGGTCTTCAGATGATAAACCATGGAAATTAGGTAGGGCTGAGAGTGGGATATTCTTCATAGGAGTTGCCCCTCTAGGAATATACTAAATAGGGAATTCCAGAGTGGAGAGAGAATTCTCTCCTCTTCCTTCTCTTCATCCCCCACCAAAGAGTCCTTAATTGTTTCCGTCCATTGGTTGTTCCCCTATTTCACTTGCTCGATCTTCAGCGCTTTCTATTGGGCTTTCAATATTCTGAATTGGTTCCTCAACTTCAATATCTTCTATTGGTTCTTCAATGTCTTCCACTGACTCCTCGGTTTGTTCTATTGTTTCTTCGTCCTTTTCAGGTCCCACTACCTCCTCTGTTTCGTAGTCTGTTTGGAGAGAGTGCTGAGTATGTGGCCTTCGGGAGATTATCCTCTGAGACGTTTCAGCTTTTGAAATGTTGTCGTCAATGAAACTTTTCCTTCCTCCTCTGCCTTTGCCCTTGCCACCTGTGGGATTAGTTTTTCCGCGTCCTCTCACGCATCTTGTACATCTAAAATAAAATCATTAATGCTCTTAAAATATACAGTCGCCTTCCCCGGTAACAGTGCCAAAATTTTGGTCACTTTAATTGCTGATTAAAGTGCTACATAAATTGTCAACCCATGGAAGTTTGGTTATTTCAAAGGTGACTGCGTACTATATGTACTCAATCTTAAAAGCACTAAAGGTTGTAGTACAAACAATTTACATCTTGCTTTAATAACTGAAGCTCCACTTTGTGTTACAACAAATATACTCTATTACAGATATCTATTAAGAGATGCTTAATTTCATTCAAGGAATAATTCAACATAAAGGAATAAATTTGCAAAGGAAAACAATGGCTATGCTTTAACAAAGAATCAGGACCCTATCCCCAGGATGGGAACCTTCAACACCTACCTCTGTTTATCTAGCTCGCCGATTCACTTTGTAAACTTAATCACCAGCGAGACACTCATGAAATAACTTTAACCAATGCAACAAATGATTACAAAAGGAACAAAGTTTGAGCAAAGGTAAAACAATATCCAGAAAACAGTACTTGTTAACAAAGTAGGAATAAAACACACACTCAACACACTGTAGAGAAATATAATGGGTGAATCTTGTGATGAAGGTGGGCCCTGTCCTTCTCACAAGATTCCCCAGGAGACGAGAACTAGAAAAATATGTTCAGAACAAGAGTTTTATTCATCCATCAATATGTCATGTTACAGAAAGAAAAGATTCTAGTCTTGTCTCTTCAACTCAGAGTCTTTCACAGTCTGTTCATCCCCTTCTAATGTAGATGTCTCCTCTTTATAAAGAGGATACATCTATTACAAAAGATTTATATTGCAAAATTCTGTTTAACCCATTATACAAAAATAGGGAAGTTAGCTTCCTGTCAACAAAATGATGTTACATCAATACTGTCTTTAGATCATGGACGTTACATCCAATATAACAGCTTCCTCGGTGATCTATCTGGTTCATCTATTGCTGTCAAATTTGGAACGCAAATCTCAACTGTTTCAGCTTCGAGATTTGCATGCCGTTCTTGCTGTTTTAGCAACTGCAAAAATAGTCTAGCAAATTCCGGGCAGTTTCAGCAACGCAGACTGCACATCATTCTTTAACTGTTTCAACAACTAACAATTCAAATATTAACTATGAAGATAGCATGATTATATGTTAAATAATTAAACGTATAGTGATGAGAAGAATCATTGAATACCTTTGGAATAATTGAGTCAAAACACTAACAAGGACTTTCAAATATGGGTTGAAAAGGGTGACATTATAACAAAATGTATAGTCAGAAAGAGACAAAATGAGGTCCTAACATCCCCCCCAACTGAAACGGTTGCATGTCCCCATGCAATTTTTACTCTGAGTCTGAGTCGGAATACTGGGATGTACAGTGCAAATTACTTATGCAGTAAGAATAGAAGGTGTTGTCAGCCATGTTTCTGAAACCTTGGGCATTCTGAATTCTCTGCCATGCTGCAAGCTCCTCCTTTTTGGACAACATAAAGTGAGCCTTATATTGCTGTGCTGGCAGCCAAAGAAGAGGGAAGTGGAAGTGATAACCCAACCAGTTTTGGGTACAATGTTGCATGCATTTCAAATAATTAGGTAACCTTGATAATGCTGTTTGAAGATTGGGAGGGTTAAAAGGATGATATTCTCTCCTCTCCTTAGGACAATGCTCCCAAAATAGATTATTTGCTTGTATGGCCATAGTTCCCTTAGTATTGACATAGTGTTGGCAGTCCTTTAAGACTGTTTCTTGTAGTTCTCTAATATGCTCAGTCATCCCTGGCCCTTGTAAAACCTGTCGATGTTCAACAATAAAAGCAGCAGCATTCTGTGGCTCAACTCGGATCCAGAGAAGGCAGTTCTCTTCATTATCTGTTGCTGACATGAAAGCATTTTGCCAGGTAAGCTGATTGGCCAGGAAAGAAACGAAGGCTCTCATTTAAATGTCACCAATGAGAGGAATCAAATTAAGCTTCCTATCTTCAGGTATGGCCTCATTATGAAGATAGAGTTCACATAACAAATTCTGTTCACGATGCTTGTGCAAAAGTTTCAATAAACTGCTGAGGTGTAGACACCTCATGGGGTTGTCCATCTCTGATTGCTTTCACTTGTAAGAACGCTAGGCGTTCTCTTAAAAACACAGAATAGTTGAAGGATGGCTTTCTAGTGGTGAGTAATCTTTGAAGCAGGTCAAAGATAAGAGACAATCTGGTTTTTAGCTTTTCGTTTTCCTTGTGTTGTGCACAAGACTATTCTAGGACTTCCCAATTTCTATATACATGATTCAACCACACTAATTTATGTTCCTGTAATGCCTTTTCTTGTAACAGGGCATACTCTTTCTTCCATGTATCCCTCACTTCCTGAAAACTGGAGGTCTGAGTGAAGACAGTCCTTGCACACCAGGGTTCAGTCTGAATAAAGACAGTCCTTGCACACCGGGGTTCAGTCTGAGTGAACACATCCTTCGAAGACTTTGGTGCTGGTTTTTCAGCTTTAACAACTGGGGTAGGTCGGGGTACCTGTGGTTTTATTTCTTCTTCAGATGTTTTTGAAGGCCCTGCTGGTTCTTGTGTAACAGTATGGCGCTCCTTTTTAACTATGACATGAGTAGATGCATGGGTGGGTCCAGGCAGTGGGACTTTGATTATCTTATAACCATCTTGAGAATAGAGATCACCACACTGGCCACACATATATTCATTATATCTATCCTTTTATGCACTTCTCTCAGCTATAGATGCTACCTGAGCTAAAATATACAGATTTTGTTCTCTTTCATGGGCTTCTCTTGACATGATCAACTCGTGCTTATAAACCTCAATCTCAGATTTCAAAAACTCATTTTCTTCCTAAAGGGAGGCTAAAGTAACCGGGCCTTCTGTAGTAGTTGCAGGTTCTAGTGGATGGGAGGATTGTTGTTCAGTGGCAGCTTCATCATTTGCATCCTCAGCAGGTGGTTCTTGTGTAACACCTTCTGGACTAGTAGCTAGTTCTTGTGTAACAGCTACCTCTAGGTCATCTGCTTTCTGTTCCTTGACAGGTGGTTCTTGTGTAACACCTGTTAAGTCGGTAGCTGGTTCTTGTGGAGCATCTACATCTAGGTTGTTTGTATCTTGTTCCTCAACAGGTGGTTCTTGTGTAACACCTGTTAGGTCTATAGCTGGTTCTTGTGGAGCAGCTACATGTTGTACATCGTCTTGAGTGTTTACTTTTGATAGATCAACAACTGGTTCTTGTGGGGCAGCTGCATCTTTTGAAAGGAACGATGTCACAAATTCCTGAGCAAATTGCATTTCGGTACCCGAGGGTGAGGAAGGGAAGGATTCAGGGCCTTGGGGATGTGGTGAGGTATGAGGCTTCAGGATAATGGGTGGGTGATTTTGGGTGATGGTCTTAGTTGCTGCTTCAGAAGACATCCTCGTTCGTCTTCGAGGCTGGAAGGCGGGAAGTACAATGGTTTTCCTCTTACGAACATTTTTCCTTTGGGTAGGAGGGTCATCAGTAGTAGCAACTTCTTTAATTGAGGCTCTTGTTTGTCTTTTTAGTGAGGGTGCAGCCTTTTCTTGTCTTTTCCTTTTTAGGTTGGAAATGGGGATATTTTCATTTGAATCATCACTGGGGATACGTACCGTGGGAATGGATGATTCAGGCAAGTTAAGGGATGGAGAAGATACGGGGGAGGGGTCAAGTGGATTTACTATTGCGGGTGGTGGAATTTTTTGAGGAAACAAAGATGCTCCCTAGCTATTGAACAGAAGGATTTTCAATTTGCTGCGAGATTCCAGGGGTCTGCTAAGGATTTTCAGCGTCTAATTGGGGAGTTTCAGTTGCTGTTCGAGAGGTTTCACCAGTTTCTTGAAGATTTTCGGTTGCTGGTTGAGGAGTTTCAGCAACTTCCTGCGGGTCTTTAGCTGCTGGTTGAGGAAATTCAGCGGCTTCTTGGGGTTGGTTGTTAAGAAGAGGAGGCTTTTGCAGGGCAAAGCCCCTCTGAATTAGAATTTGAACCAGGCGATGGTGAGTGAGGGATAGGAGTGGGTACTTTGCATGCGTGGAATAATGTGACATGTTCTTTAGACACCCAAGCAGATAGTATGGCATATTTAATAAACGACCATGTCTTAAATGATTCAAAAACACAAAGTCATGCTGGTACACTACCTGGTAACGTCCCTCGCAGGTGAAATAGTGCTTGACAAACTCTGCGACCTTTGGCCATGGAAGTGGTAATGAACAAAGTGTAACACTCCTACCTTTTTGTTCGACCCACTCTTTTGGTAAAAGAAAATATTGCTGTGCATTCAAAATGAGGTGTTTACGACTAAAAAAATGAATACCATCAGTTGGTAACCCTGAAACTTGTGCTATATCCTCCTCTGTTACCGGAATTTGCACTCCCTGAACAATAGAGTATCCTTCCCTTAAATTTCATGCAAATTCCAGGACTTGCTGAGAGTCAAATCCTTGAATCCTTCGGAAATAATCCACCTAGCCTGCTTGCTGAAAGATTTGATGTGCTTCTGGGTACAATTCCAATAGAGCTGTTGAACCAGGTTCATTTCGAATAGCATTGCCTCCCATCATTACTGGTTTAACAAAATGCACAGTATAGAGCCGAGTTACCGCAGTCGAAATAGAGTAAGATATTACAAATGAGGTTGTGACATAATAAAATGGAGACGGAGTGATGAGACACAGTTGTGACAGTGATTGACATATCAGGTAATAATTGCAAAATTTTAGTATTCCCCCCCAACTGCGGCTAAATGATAATTTTAAATGTACGATGATTTCGGTAATCATATTGGGATCTTCTCATTAACTACAGTTTAATATTTACACAAACACGCATACCTCACATTTTACCTTCGATCGTTGTGTCAACAATATAATCTCATCATTGATGGATCACCAATGGTTATGAAAATGGGTTTATAAAATATGAGGGTATTTTTATGAAAGGTTTTCTATATTCACAGGAGGTGATAGTGAAAGAACACAATTATCAGGATGAATGGCTGATTCTCTCTTATGAAAATATGTACTGGTCATTTTTGAGAGGAACTGATGCCTGAATCTCGGGAAAATCGAGAAAATTGATGTTTTTAGGGGAAGGTGGAAAAGGTGGGTGTTTCAACAATGGAGAAGTTGGTGTTTCAGCAACGAAGAAAATGGGGAAATATTGGTGTTTCAGCAATAGGAAAAATTTGTTGTTTAATAAAAAATAAGAAAATGTTGTTGTGAGGGAATGGATTATGAATTGAAGTGAAATGGCAATGTTTCCCAAACCGAAATCTGATCCTTCTTGCAACTGAATTGTTCTTTTTAGCCAGCCTCCGAATCTAAGACCTGCAAAATAATGAATTGTAACATGGCAACCCTTGACAGGGATTATTAGTTAAAATATCCTATTCTTTTAAGAAATATATAATACAAAAGTTAAATACAATGAGGGGCAGTAGGTTCCCCTAAAAAGACATAACATGAATCTACCATGCAAATGGCCTTAAAATCTTCTTTAGAAACAGGTTGCTGGTACAAACGAAGCCGATACGCATTTACCAACAATGGTGTTCTAGAGTCATCAATTGTCAGGAGCCTTACTGTACCATTTGGAAAAACAGTATCTATCTCATAAGGTCCCAACCACCTTGTTCGCAGTTTTCCTTGAAATTTTGAAAGCGAGAGTCATACAATAGAGCCCAATTACCTTTTTGGAACTGCTTATGCTTAATTGTTTTATCATGCCACCTGGTTCTTTGTTGTTGTATCATAGTTGTTTGATGGATGGCATCCAACCTCTTTTCATCCAATTCCTGAAGCTGCTGCAACCTAGCTGTGTGTGCATCAGTCAAGTCAAGGTTAACAGCTGAAGCAGTCCTTAAGGTTTTAATTTCAAATTCCACAGGAAAAACAACATTTTTACCATAAACTAATTCATAAGGTGAAAATCTTGTATTATTCTTCTAGGTAGTTCTGTAAGCCCATAATGCTTTAGGCAACCTTTGAAACCAATCCTTTCTATTCTCCTTTACTGTTTTTGTTAAAATGGATTCTATGACCTTATTTGTACTTTCCACCTGCCCATTAGCTTTTGGGTGATAAGGTGTAGTCATTTTATGATTAATATGATATTTCTGAAGTGTAACTTTAAAGACTTGGGAGTTGAAAGGAGGCCCTCCATCTGTGACTAGCTCTCTAGGCACTCCAAACCTAACAAAGATTTCTTCAAATGGAAAGGTTAACACAGATTCCTCATTAGCTCTAATAAGTGCCTTAGCTTCCACCCATTTAGTCATATAATTCATGCAAACCAATATGTAAACTCTTTGATTGGATGGAGGATTGATGGATCTTATAAATCTAGAGCCCATCTTTCAAAGGGTTCAAGTATTCCCTGGGGGTTCAGTGGCATTTCATCTCTATGATTAGGCTGGCCCATTCTCTGGCTGCTATCACAAGCCCTAACATATTTCTTCGCATCCTTAAAAAGTGAGGGCCAGTAATAACCCATGCTGAAAACTTTATGTGTTGTTCTCTTATAAGCAAAATGCCCTCCACAAGGGCCATCATGACAAGTCTTCAATATGTCATAAACCTCATCTTCTCTAATGCATCTCTGAATTTTCTAATCAAGTCTTGTATGAAAAAGGCACCCACTTATCCAGCTGTACCGAGCACTTTGTTGAATGATTCTTCTTTTCCTCTGTGTGACAGGTGTGATGGTAGCTTCCCTGCAACTAAATAATTGGCAATGTCTGCATACCAAGGTGAGTGAGTAGATACTGCAAATAAGTATTCATCAGGTTAGGAATCATCTACTGGAGTATTATCATCAGTTTTTATCCAAGAAAGAAAATCAACAACTACATTTCCTTTACCTGGCCGATCTACAATTGTAATATCAAATTCTTGTAGTAATAATAACCATTTGGTAACTCGAGCATTTGTAACAGATTTATTCATTAAATATTTAATGGCTGAGTGATCAGTATGAACAAAAGTAGGATAACCAGTAATATAATGTCGAAACTTATTAATAGCATAAATGACTGCTAAAAATTCCTTCTCAGTAACCGTGTAATTAAGTTCAGCAGGGGTCATATTCTTACTAATGAAATAGATAGCATAAGGAAGATTATTTTCTTCTTTACCCAAGACAGCCCCAATTGTAGTGTCTGAAGCATCAGAGGATATATGAAAGGGCAATGCCCAGTCAGGTCCCCTTAGAATAGGAGCTGTAGACAACTGATGCTTAAGTTCATCAAATGCTTTTTGGCAATCATCAGTCCACTTGAATTTAGCATTTTTCGTAAGTAACACAAACAAAGGAGAAGCTATTTTAGAAAAATCTTTGATAAATCTTTTGTAATATCCAGCATGTCCTAAAAAACTTCTTACATCAGTTTCTGTTCTAGGATAGGAAGAGTCTGAATTACCAATATTTTAGATGGATCAGCTTGAATTCCTAGGAATGAAATGAAGTGTCCCAATACAATTCCTTCATTCATCATCATATGATATTTTTCAGTACTTAAGGCAAGATGGGCTTCTATGCAATTTTTAAATAATTTCTCAAGGTTTTGTAGTGCATCCTTGAAAGTCACACCATAGGGAGTAAAGTCATCCATAAATATCTCCAAAGAGTCATTAAGCATATCAGGGAAAATTCCTGTCACTGCTCTTTGAAATGTTGTTGGAGCATTACATAGTCCAAATGGAAGAACTTTATAGGCAAAAGTCCCCCATGGACTAGTAAAAGTGGTCTTGTCCTGGTCTTGGGGTGCAATTTTGATCTGGTTATATCCGCTAAAACCATCTAAAAAGGAAAAGAATCTCTTTCTTGACAAACTGTCTAGCACCTGATCAATAAATGGCAAGGGGAAATGATTTTTTTTAGTAGCTTTGTTTAAGGCTCTGTAATCTACACATACTCTCCATTTCCCGTTTTTCTTAGGTACTATTACTAATGGGGAAACCCATACACTGTCAGATATATGGTATATAAACCCTGCATTAAGCAGTTTTTGAAGTTCTTCTTTAACAATTTCCCTTAGATTGGGGTTCATTCGTCGCTAGGGTTGATAGACTGGTCGAGACCCCTCCTTGATATAGATACGATGAGTACATAATTCAGGAGAGATCCCCTTCATATCTGTGTAGTCCCATGCGAATTCTTCCTTATTTTCACGAAGTAACTTCATTAACTATTGTGTTTCAACATCTGTCAAGTTAGGGTTTATAATCAATGTTTTGCCAGGTTTGATTTCCACTGTTATACTCTTGGAGGGAGTATCAGTTGATGTTTGAGATAAATTTTCAGATTTAAGGTTTTGTTGCATTTCAGGTTCCAAAATTGCAGTTACCTAATCATAAGTTTCAGAGGTAACCGAAGAGGGTTCAGAAATAAAGTTACTAATTACTTCATCCTCAGTGGTGTCTTTAAAAGTTAAGGCTTTTCCAATGGTCAGAGTGGGTTGAGTATCCTCATCATCATAATCTAACCATATCGAATTATCATTTTTAATCATGGGTGTAGCATGAGGGTAGAGAGTGAGATGCTTAGTTTTAGATCCATTAGAAATTGTCATTGAGCCCGATCTACAGCTGATAAAGGCATCTGCCGTAGCCAGCCAGGGTCTCCCCAAAATCAATGGATGTCCCCCCAACTTTGTTTTAGTCTGTCACACAAGAAAGTCATCTCGGTAGTTCAAAGATTCGACTGAAATTATTAGGTCTTCAATAACCCCTTCTGGTTTGATTGTGGAACGGTCAGCAAGCTCTAGAATAGTTGGTGTTTCTTTAATTACATTCTTCAATTGTAATAACTGTGCAGATTCAAGGGTCACAATATTTATGGCAGCACCTAAGTCTACCAGAACTCTAGAAACAATTTTTTTTCCAACCTGTACTGTAACTGTAGGATGACCAGGATCACCATATTTTATAGGAGGGGTTTTTCCTGTCATTAAAGCAGCTAGATCACCTATCACATGAACTATAAGGGGATCTTTAACTTTTCTTTCAGGTTTCTTAATGCAAATGTCTCTAACATTTCTAGCATAAATTGGTACATCTCTAAGTGCTTACAGAAGTGGAATTTTAACATACAGATTTTGAAATTCCCCTAGAAGGTTAAAAGCAGGCGGCTCAGGTGTCTTAGTGAGAGCCAAACGCTCAGGGAATGGCGGCTCTGTTGTTTCAGTAGTTTTATTAGAGAGTGGCTCAACTGTTTCAACAGCCTTATTGGATGATTTATCTTTTTCTGTCTCTTCTTTATCAGAGTCAGAAGAAGTAATATCATCAATAATAGGCTCGACTATTCTCCCCGACCGCAAATGAATGTCACTACATTGCATAGGGAAAATAGATTGGTTCCGAATATCGATGACTTGCACAACTTTATTATTATTATTAGGATTGGGGTTTGGTTGTACAGGCAGCTAGGGTCTCATTGTCTGGTTATTTGGTGGAGCATTTAATGGCAGAGAGAGAGATTGCTGACACTGAGGGAATTGGTTTGGAAATGGGATTTGCTGAGCTGTACAGCTTCGGTTCCAATGATTAAAATAAGATTGTTGTAGATACCAAGGATTCCACATTGTAGGATCCATAAAGGGAGGGTTTGTTTGCTGCATGGGTGGGAAGTTCATTTGGTTGAAGGGTGGATATTTCATTTGATTTAAGGGCAGGTAATTTGCTTGAAAAGAAGGATAATTATTCCAACGATTAAATGGCATATTAGAATTCATACCTTGTCCTCGTGATTGCCATTGCCTCCTCTGTGTTAGCAAGTAAACTGCTTCAGCTTCTTCTTCAGTTGGTTGCAGTGTTTCTTTTATTCCTGGTAAAGAAGGGCATTGTTGAGTCTCATGGTCCTTCTCGCAAATAGTGCAAATTGGTACCTTCTCCAGTGGGCATTCCCTTAGTGGGTGTTTTTCTCTTTAGAGCAGAAAATGGCCAAAGTAGCTTTTGCCTCTACCTGCTTCCTTTTAACCTACAAGGTATCAATTTGTGAAGCAAAGGAGCTTAACATTTCAGTTTTAAATTCTTCAAGTAAATTACCTATTTCAGCTCTTGTTGCTCCTCCACTAGTTGATTTTTGGACTCTTGAATATGTACTATCCCTGCTTTTTGGTCTGCTTAGTGCTCCTCTTGAACATCTCTTACAGAGGTTAACAATCTCATCATATGATTCCTTATATATATCCCCTTTACTAAGCATATTCAACATGTCTAAACAGTCATCCCGTACCCCTTTCAACAATATTGACTTAAGAATATCCTTACTCATATTAGGGTGAATGGATCTCTGCAAATTGTATTGTAATCTCTCAATGAAATCTTCTAAGTTTTCATCCGCCTTATGAACCATTTTAAATAGTTCCTCCTTTCTTTCTCTTGTTCGGCAATAATCTTGGTATTTGGCCAGAAAGTTCTCCTTCATCTACTCCCATGTTGTGATCACATGTCTTCCTAGGCTCATGAACCATCTTAGTGCATTTCCTTTTAATGTCGATGGAAATAACTTTAACTTTTGAGGATTAGTGACATAATCATAACTTCTACACAATATATCAAACTCAAACAGAAATTCATCAGGGTCTTCAGATGATAAACCATGGAAATTAGGTAGGGCTGAGAGTGGGATGTTCTTCATAGGAGTTGCCCCTCTAGGAAGATCCTCAATAGGGAATTCCAAAGTGGAGAGAGAATTCTCTCCTCTTCCTTCTCTTTGTCCCCCACCAAAGAGTCCTTAATTGTTTCCATCCATTGGTTGTTCCCCTATTTCACTTGCCCGACCTTTAGCACTTTCTGTTGGGCTTTCAATATTCTGAACTGGTTCCTCAACTTCAATATCTTCTATTGGTTTTTCAATGTCTTCCACTAACTCCTTGGTTTGTTCTAATGTCTCTTCGGCCCTTTCAGGTCCCACTACTTCCTTTGTTTCGTAATCCGTTTGGAGAGAGTGCTGAGTCTACGGCCTCCGAGAGCTTATCCTCTGAGACATTTCAGCTTTTGAAATGATGTCGTCAATGAAACTTTTCCTTCCTCCTCTGCCTTTGCCCTTGCCACCTGTGGGATTAGTTTTCCTGCGTCCTCTCATGCATCATGTACATTTAAAAGAAAATCATTAATGCTCTTAAAATCTACGGTCACCTTCCCTGGTAACGGCGCCAAAATGTTGGTCACTTTAATTGCTGATTAAAGTGCTACATAAATTGTCAACCCAGGGAAGTCTGGTTATTTCAAAGGTGACTGCGTACTATATGTACTCAATCTTAAAAGCACTAAAAGTTGTAGTACAAATGAATCACACCTTGCTTTAATAACTGAAGCTCCACTTTGTGTTACAGCAAATATACTCTATTGCAGATATCTATTAAGAGATGCTTAATTTCATTCAAGGAATAATTCAATATAAAGGAATAAATCTGCAAAGGAAAGCAATGGCTATGCTGTAACAAAGAATTAGGACCCTCTCGCCAGGACGGGAACCTTTAGCACCTACCTTTGTTTATCTAGCTCGCCGATTCATTCTGTAAACTTAATCACCAGTGAGACACTCATGAAATAAGTTTAACCAATGCAACAATCGATTAAGAAATGAATAGAGTTTCAGCAAAGGTAAAACAATATCCATAAAACAGTACTTGTTAAAAAGGTATGAATAAAACACACACTCAACACACTACAGAGAAATATAATGGGTGAATCGTGTGATGAAGGTGGGCCCTGTCCTTCTCACATGATTCCCCAGGAGACGAGAACTAGAGAAAGATGTTCAGAACAAGAGTTTTATTCATCCATCAATGTGTCATGTTACAGAAAGGAAAGATTCTAGTCTTGTCTCTTCAACTTAGCCTCTTTCACAGTCTGTTCATCCCCTTCTACTGTAGATGTCTCCTCTTTATAAAGAGGAGACATCTATTACAAAAGATTTATATTGTAAAATTCTGTTTAACCCATTATACAAAAATAGGGAAATTAGTTTCCCGTCAACAAAATGTTGTTACAGCAATACTGTCTTTAGATCATGGACGTTACATCCAATGTAACAGCTTCCTCGGTGACCGATCTAGTTCATCTGTTGCTGTCAAATTTGGAATTCAAATCTCAACTATTTTAGCTTCTAGATTTGCGTGTCGTTCTTGTTGTTTCAGCAATTGCAAAAATAGTCTTGCAAAATCCGGGCAGTTTTAGTAACGCGGACTGCACATCATTCTTTAATTGTTTCAGCAACTAACAATTCAAAGATTAGCTATGAAGATAGCATGATTATATGTTAAATAATTAAACGTATAGTGATGAGAAGAATCACTGCATACCTTTAGAATAATTGAGTCAAAACACTAACAAGGACTTTCAAATATGGGTTGAAAAGGGTGACACTATAACAAAATGTATAGTCAAAAAGAGACAAAATGAGGTCCTAACACTCATCACTTCCATATAATTAGAAGACTCTGAAGGAAGAAGGAATGACTACTATAGGAAGGCACAATACTGCTACAAGAAGGAAGAAAGAAAAAATTATTCTAAAAACCAAAAATGTGCATAAGAGAGATCCAATCAAAATAGATAACTCCAAGGCCATTAGGAAACCATCTAGGCCACAAGAGAGAAGAAGAAGGCAACAAAAGGAAATAAGGCATCCACCATCAAAACAGAACTCAAATTTCAATGATGAAAAGAGACTTTCTAAGAGTTGTCTAATCTCTTTCTAGCTTTTGTCCAAGGCCTAAAAGATGTTGTAGAAATGAGAGAAAGGCATGGGAGTCAAGTTGAGGACCTGTCCTAGGCTCAAACTATCATTTATGCTCAAAAACGGTTTCTTGTAGTTTTAATAGGGTTTCCTGTAGTTTTGACAGGAATTAGTATAGGATGTGCTACTTCTCATATAAAGACATTTTGAAGGCTTCAAAGGGTTTCCAAATGGTGGAACAAGGTAGCAGGAGGTTGATAAGGATGTGGAATACCTTGCCAAAATGAAAAATATTCAAGAACCATCTTGAATAAGGGGAAGAAGGCAAACTAATGGTCTTAAGAAACAAAGATTTGTTCTTTGCACAAATATGTTTTTGGGCTTGTTCTTGCAGAACTTACAGCCAAGATTCTTAATGCACAAGAGAGAGGCCACCAGGGCCATGAATGAGGCACAATTAGGTCACTAAGTTGCTTAGAGGATGAGCAACATTTTCATCACATGGGTATGATGGGCCTCTAAATTAGACATAAGCTAAGAACCATGCCTCTAAATTAAACATAAATTAAGACCTATGACCATCATTCAGCACATTAAACCTCTCTTTTTGCATTAGATAATGTAATTTTAATTTTAATATATTCATTAGGAAGGTCTATGAATAATTGCATATTTGTGCCTAATATTATCTATTTTTGTGGAATATTATGAGAATATTGGGCAAATTATGAAGATTTCGAGGAGGATATAATTTAGGGAATTTCTCCCTACTATAGGAGGATCACTATTAAATAATAAATCAACAAGATATTATGGAATTATGGCATAGATTGTGCAACTCCAATGGTTGATAAAATCTAGGAATGTGTTTCTTTCCATTTAATGCAGATTCCTAGTAATGGGAACCAGATCCACTAATCAAGAGATTTTGGTGGGGAAAGATTCTTCCATTCATGGGGAATGATTCATAATATTTTTTTATAAATACCAAGTCAACGTTTCTTCCAGGGGGGACATTTTCATTAGTCTTCTTGTGGAGATAACTTGTATTTATGTAGCTCCATTGTATTTTCTTGCAGGGATGTAATTGTATTGACGGAAATAATGAAGATTGGTGTCATGTTCAGCTTCTAAATCTTGTTCTCCTCCATAGGTCTCTAAGTTTCCTTGGGCTTGACCATTCCAGGAGCCTCAAAGCCCTCTTGTATCATTTTCTTTCATTCTTTTCACTTCTTATTCACATGCATCTCTTGTTTTTATTTCTTTCTATTTCTGCATCTAGTATTAATGATTTCTTATTGTAGGATTGTGTTAAATGGTTGATAAAAGTTCTTTTGCAGGATCAAAAGCATAATTTCATCCTTGGAAAATATTTGGAATGTCATAGTAATATTTGAGCTACTTGGATTAGCTTTCTTATACCCAAATCCAGATTTATGGAACTCCTTTGTGGCAAAGAACAATAAATTTATGCTATTTTTTAGAGCATGCGAACGAGATTCAATAGAATTGGTTCCACTTGCATTAGATCAAAAAAACATTATAGTTCAAAAAAAAATCCACCACATTTCATTTTCACTTGATTAGGTTAAGAATTTTATAGATTTACTAGCTCACTTGTTCTCGAATTTCTAGATTTTCGACTAATAATTTTATGCTTTTTTTAGCATGGGTTAATAGAGGTCTTTTTGAGTGATTCTACTTGGAATGGGGACCTAAGACATCCCAGTCAATAAAAAAAAATTGTCCCAGCCAATTTCGGTTTTATTTTCTTTGTCATTCGATGAATTATAATTTCATATAGTAAATCTGTAACATCCTGTAGTAAAACAGGGGATGCTGAAGGAGAATTAGTACATCCTGTAGGAAATCCTGTAGCAGCTTGTTTTGAGCCTGAATTGAGAAAAACAATCATTGAAGTTGGGATTAGGTCTCTAATAAACCTCCAAGCCGTCAAAACTATTATACCCCTCTTCCTTCACACTTGTCTCCACTGCCAAAGAACAAGGAAAGATTAGCATTTGCATTTATAATGAAAAAAGATTAAAAAAAGAGCTTTATTATATTTGCACATGCACACAACAGTTAATACTCTCTAGATTAGATTTAATTCTTAGTTAGTTTAAGTAATTGATTGAAAACCTCCATGAGGCAGTCAATGGGTTGGAAAAAGAAACAAGAGAAAAAAGAAAAGATCCTAGGTGAAAACCTCATTTGAGGTGCCTAGGCATACTTACTAGTTGAAAACCTCCTTGAAGCGGCTAGTAGGCCTAGAAGAAAAATGAGAAAAAAATAAAAATAATCCTTTCCATGTATCACTTTGATGAATGTTGGTTCTCTCCAGCAGCTGCAAGGAACAAACACAAGTTTCCACCAAAGAAAGAAAAAATAGGTCAAACCTAGTCAAAAGAAGTCAAAGTTTGATTTTCTCCTCCTCTACTCAAATGATCCAACAAGGCCAAGGCTATGAAAATCCATCACCCTCTTCTATTTCCACCATCCACCAATCATTCTCAAGATTTTTCCATTCAGTTTGCTTATTTTCCTAAAAAACTACAGGAAGGCTTTGTTTTACTACAAGAAACAAAAATACATAGTGCATAAAATTATTTTTTCCATAACTTGAAAACCATGCATCAATTTAAAAATATGTTTCATGGGGAGATGCAAACGGATGATGGTAATATGACCAAGCAATTTCATCAAATTCCAGTGCACCATTTCCAAGAAATCGGCCTCCATCACCTTCAGCCATATTTTGTTTTTCTCGAGATCCGTGCATCCATTGGCCAAATTTTTTTTATGGGGAGGTGCACAATGATGATGGAAAAATGATCATAAATTTTGTTGGGTAGTGGATTCCCCCACATAATGGGTTTTTGGGGTTTGAAGCCCAAATTTTGGTCAAGTGCAATGTAAAGAGCCCGCGAAATGCGGGCGTGGAGAAAGTCTAGGATTGTCCACCCTAAAATAAGGTAATTTAATGTATGGTATGTCGGCCTACCCATGCTCTACAGACCATGGGAGTGTATAAATAGAGTAAGGCTCTAAGTGTAAAGGAATTCTTAAGTCATATGATGTTTTTTTGGATGAGGAATTAAGCTCTAAGTCTATAAGTCCGATTCTTGGGTTGTAGTAGTAGGAAGAGGCTTTGCAGCTGTGTGCGCAGAGGCTTGGTAGAGTCTGCAACTATGGGCGCGGACCCCTGCAGCTGAGTGCACAGGGTGGAGTTTGGATTGTACTTGAACAGAGTATTAATAAAAGATAAGTTGATTATGAAATATTGTGCATTTATGCTTCTGTTGTATTTATGCATCTCTTTACAATTTTATGATTGCGTGCACTTGTTATGAATGTTGAATGGTTAATAAGAATATTAGGTACACACAATTAATTCAAGATCTATAATAATAACATAGTAAGGATAAAGGATCTAGATAGCACCTCTTCACGCTCTTTACAGAGCTGTGTGGAAGCAGTCACACAAATTACGAAGGTTAGATGACTGCGTGGAGCAATGCAAGCACGTAGGTTTGGTTTGCGAACTTCCTAGACCTCATCAGGAAATCCCTAGGGTGTGGAAACCTGGTTCCAGTACCCTCCCATACTACATCGGGTGAGACCTCAGTCCGTGCACCACGGGCTGTCACTGAAAGGGCCGGTAGTTTCAGGATTTGTTTGGCTAAATTACCTCTGAACCTGGGTCAGGCTCCAATAAAGCCAACAATTGGTAGAATAAGTGTACCCATTCAACCTGAGGTTTTTCTCCATAGGCCTTGGTCCATTTTGCGAGGTGCGTGTGCAGGTCATCTCGTCCATCGTATTTATCTTCTATCCATAGTTTTGGTTTCCCAAATCGTAGGTGCATCATCCTTCTAAATCCATGCCAGTTTCAAAATTTCCTTGATGTGTTCCCCACCAATGCATAGGTGTCGTGCGTAATGCTCACTTCAACACATTGAATTGTTGTTGTTACGGTACTGTGCTTTCAAACTTTTCCAGGAATTCGTCCACCACCATCAATCCATCATATGTTGGTAGATCTCAGGCCTAGGTTGTTACACAACACAGTGATATAATCATCATGTTGCAATTCAACATTGTCACTTCTTTCAACCGATTGTGCCAGTGTTCATCTTCTTTGTTTGAATCAGAGGTGTCGTAACTTGCGCGTTCCCATAAGATCCTTCCATCTACAGTTGGATTCACCCAATCCTAATCTCACGCAGTTATCTTGTAGATATAATCCATCTCATTGTTGCTTCCATCGTCACACACAAGTTTAGTATAGTGTGCTCCTTTCGCTAGATCTAATAGAACTACTACGCGTAGGGAATTTTTCTCAAATATCATCTTTCACTTCTTCACGTTAATGACTCCATTCATATTCATGGCCTAGTATATTCCTAGCAAACACGGGATAAGGATTGCCATCATCAACAATCTCTATTACTTCAAATTTTGTTTATGTGCTTGTGCCTTCGATATCAACTGTTACCCCTTACAACCTCCTCATGGGAAAAATCTTCTGTTGGTTCGCCATTCGTAATTGAATAGGAGACCACTGTAATGTTGGCCTACCCATGAGTTCTCATGTTTGCTTAGGTAACACATTTGTGTCAGACCTCAGGTCCAAGATTATAATCCATTTCATACTTGCCAATCTGCGTTGTCAATCTCATTTCTCTCCCGGTGTGCAATGTATGCTTTCCCAGTTTCCAGACTACGCGTGGATCCCTAGACGGAGGTGCGGGACTATAAACACAGGTACTAGAAGTCGACATCAAAGTATAGAATCAAGTTAGACACAGATGATTCAGAAGTAGAAATGGAGAAAAGAAATATTTTTGAATCCTCTAACCTTAGACCATGAAAGTTTGGAAGAAAATATGGAGGAATTTTCTTCATGTGCACACTAACATCAGTATCTTGAGTGGGAAATGCAAGAGGAACTTCTTCATTGTCATCATATCCATCCATTTCTTCTACCTTCTCCGTCACCTCTTCTTATTTTGCCTACAAAAATGAATGGTGATGTGGTTCTTACTGCACCACATGATCAAATGGTGGGGTTGGTGTTGGAGATTTTTCTTTTTGGAATAAAAATGCTAACGCAATGCAATTTTCCATTCTTGAAATGAAAGATCCATAATGAAGTATTTTTGTTTTTGCAAAAAGTAAAAAGAAATGAATAAACTAGGGAAGAAAAAAATGCATAATTTGACACCTCCTCGGCAATGATGCCAAAAAGTGATGAGCCTTAGTATTGCAACAAGAATGATGCAACTCCTAAGGCTACCAAGTTTAATTATCAACCCGAGGTTCGTACAAACTTAAGAGGTATTAGCACTATATGTGCAACATTCAATGTGTCCTTCCTTTTCTGTCGTTATGTAATCAAGTGAATGTAATAAAATCATATCCTAAACTAGTTATAGAAATGGAAATTCTTGAAATGGAAAAGAAATTAATCCTAGGTAAGAACAACAAAGTGTAATTAAAATCCTAAGAGCATTAATTCAAATAAATAGGCCTCGTCTACATTGTAAAAAGGCATGTCCTAATTGGTGTTCATCCCTCCTCAACCATTAATTTAGATCCTAACCCTAAGGGACCAAAACCAATTTTTTTTTATCAAATCTAGGTAAGTATATACACGTTGTAAGAGTACTACAAGAAACTACAGGATGTTACGAATTTACTACAAGAAGCTATAATTCATCAAATGACCAAGAAAATCACATCCAAATTGATGGGATAATTTTTTTTATTTACTAGGATTTATTAAGTCTCTATTCCAAGTGGAATCACTCAAAAATACCTCTATTAACCCATGCTAAAAAATAGTAGAAAATTACTAGTCTAAAATCTAGAAATTCAAGAACTAGTGAGCTAGTAAATCTATCAAATGCCTAACCTAGTCAAGTGAAAATGAAATATAGTAAAACTTTTTATTAAATAGAATTTTTTTTTATCTAAGTCAAGTGGAATAAACTCTTGAAGCTCATTAGCATGCTCTAAAAAATAACAGAAATTTATTGTTATTTGCCACAGGGGACTTCCAGGAATCTAGATTTGGGAATAAGCAAACTAATCCAAGTATCTCGATGATTACTATGACATTCAAAAGTTGTTAAAATGATGAAGTGATAATTTTTATCCTGCAAAATAACTTACTTCAAACATTTAACCCAATCCTACAACAAGAAATCATTAATACTAAATGCAGAGATATGAAAAAACAAGAACAAAAGATGCATGTAAATAAGAAGTGAAAGGAAGAAGAGTAAATGATACAAAATGGATATGAGGTTCCTGTGATGGCCAGGCCTAAGGAAAATCAGAGTCCTATGAACGATGCCAATATTTAGATGCTGAACATGGCACCAATATTCATTATTTCCATTGATGCAACTACATCCCTGGAAGAAATTACAGTGGAGCTACAAAAATACGAGTTATCTCCACAAGAAGACTAAGAAAAAAAACCCCTAGAGGGAAATTCAGCTTGTTACTTATATAAAATTATTAGGAAGAACTCCCCATGAAAGGATGAAACTTTCCCCACCAAAATCCCTCAAATAGTGGATATGGTTCCCAATACTAGGAATCTACATTAAATGACAGGGAACACATTCCTAGATTTTCTAAATAATTGGAGCTCCAGAATCTATGCAATGATTTTAGAATATAATATTGATTTATTATTTAATATTGATCCTCCTATAGCATGGAGCAAGTCCCTAAATTATATCCTCCTCCAAATCTTCACAATCTGCCTAATATTCTCACAATATTCGACAAAAATAAATAATGTTAGGCACAAATATGAAATTATCCATAAACCTTCCTAATGAACATATTAAAGTTAAAAATACATTATCTAATGAAAAAAGAGAGTTTTAATGTGCTGAAGGATGGTTAGATGGGTCCTAATTTATGTCTATTTTGGAGGCCCATCAACCAGATTGCCCGAGGGATAACATAGCAGAGAAGGGAAGGTTGGGGATGGATTTTTTATTGTCATTAGCATTGCCAAATGGAATCAGATGCATATTGGGAGTGTGCCCAACAACAATGAGACAGTAACTATTCAATGAGGGTACAATAGCGCAGGATTGTAGGGCTAGACATTGGATGCAGATTTGACTTTGGTGGTGGATTCTAGACTTCATAGGAAGGAGGTGAATCCTCGTACTACTTTTGAGGGTGGAGATGTGAGCCTCTAGATTCTCTTGTGATTGATACATGCATCGTACCCTTTTATTTTTAGATTGAGGAAATGCGCATATGTGTATATTATTGTAAATAGTATATCGAGCTAGATTTATAAATCTCCATAAACAGTATGGTTATTTGTTGGTTGAGAAAATGTGGTTTTTATTGTAAATATCGTAATGGGTTGTGTTATAAAGATCTAGTAAATGGTATGATTGTCATGGTTTCAGCAAGTTGATCATTGTAAATATTGCAACAATCTAAGTTATAAAGCTCCATGGGCATTATGTTTTGTTTTCAGTGCTTTGTTGGCTTATAGGTGTCTTTGAACACTGAGGATGGTGTTCCCCCAAGGGAGAAAGTTTTGTAATAGCCCTGATTACAAATCCACGTTAATATAAAAATAAGACCAAGGTCATGCGACACATATTCCAAGTTGACTGGTGGGAAAAAACATCCTAGCGGATGTTCATTTCGGTTATGATGGCTAAAGGAAATGGCAAAGGATTTGGAAGGGAAAAGTAGCGTTTACTGGAATTTTATTTATGAAAGTAATGGAAATTAGGAGAAAAGGAAGGTGAAAGGTCACAAGTTTCATGTGAGGAGGAAAATGAAGGAAAATAATGGAAAATGAATAAAATAGAGGCCTCATTAGTAAAAAGGCTTATGTTGATTAGTTGGTAACCTTTTGTCACTTCTATAGTGGAGCTCTCTTCTATTCTCTCCCTCATACTCTTGGACACTTAGAGTTTCTTTGAGCACTCTTGGAGGAGTGTGGCATACTTGGGATTTGGAGTAAGAAGGAAAAGGAAAATTAAGAGACTGAAAGACAACGTCGGGATCAATAGCTATAGTGGGCTTTGTGTCAAAGAAGGTCTATAAACTATAGTGGGTTTTGGGATCAGCAATACCTAATTGCAGTCACTCCAAGAGCTGAATTTTTGGGTTAAAGAAGGTCTCTCTAGAAAATTGAATTATCAAGGAAGAGAATTCAACTCAAATTAAGAATAAAGGAGATACATTTTTCCATTTTCAAGTCACACGTGTGAACTAGGGTTCCTACATAAGAAGCTAAAATTGCAATTCTACTACAAGAAGTCCAAATTATGAGCTAGGGATAAATTCTAAAGCTGTGGAACAAGTTTGACCAATGTTGACTTGAAGGAAGAGAATTTCATCAAGAAGAAGTTTTGACTTGGCCTTGGAGGGTTTTTTAGTTAAGGGTCTAGGTCTTGGAATTAATCAATTGAATATTCTATAAGAAGAATAATTCTTGTGGATTCTACTTCTTATGGGCCATCCTCTTAGAGTTGAGAGGTTTTGGCCCTAATTTATTGCCTATATATGTTTTCCTTTGTCTTATTGTTCTTTATGGTTTGGTAGATGTTTCATGAAGAGAACACTAATAATAAACAAGTGGAAGAAGAAGCTAATTAAGTGAAGTAAAAATACACCACAAGCAACTATCAAAGTAAGAGAAATCATTCTAGGTTTATGCCCCTAGATTTCTCAACACGTCGACTTTATATCTAGTGTTTTGAATATTTATATGGTTCTGGTCACCCTAGGCCAACACTATATGGCCTGAAAATTTGGCATGGGGTCTGGCATTCTAGGCTGATATTTTCACATTCTCTCTAGCTTTGCAATGTGTTGGGGTGGTTTATTTGGTGGTGTTACATTTCTCTTTGGTGACCTTAATTAACCAATCTCCTTGAATTCGGCCCATTGGTCTGGAGGGTGTGGGATGACCTATTGGTCTTAAGGTCTAGCCTTGAGGGGTCAGTAGTCCATCCTTTTGGTTATTGTTGGCTTAAGGGGGCCTGAGCCAGGTTCAGAGTTATTCACAACAACCAACAAAACCCTAACTACTGACCCTTTCAGCAACAACTTGCATAGTGCAGGCTGCATTCTCACCTGAAGTAGTATTGGGGGATGCTAGAACCAGGTTTATGCATCCATAGATCATGTGATGTGTATTCTTAAGCCCTTATAGCTCAGATATGCCTTCGCACGGATTTGTACCTTCCTATTGTCCACCTACTGAAATTCTATCCACTTGATCTCCAGGTCTTCACGACAGTATACGACCGTGCTTATTAGACATAAAGGAGGAAAATTCACGAATTTTTTGTAGTGAATAGAAACCCTAGATATTCCTTCATGTAGATCTACCCATTTTGAATAGTTATAATAACAGATCTATCTAATATCTTTGCGAAAATAGTTCATTACACTTTTCATGCATAGACATTAAATATTTAACAGATTCATGCAGAAAATACACTTTAATTCATAGAAAACAGATCATTAAGCGAATATGAATAAATTTAAACAGAAATAAGAACAAGGCACAGATGCAATATATTTGTTTCAAAACAATATTTATTAGATTTAGCATTCAATTACAGAATCTTTTCCGCCCTGTGCACCCAACTACAAGGGCCTGTGCACTCAACTACGAACTTACCAAGGTCTCCACGTAGTCAGCTGCAGGATCCTTCCCCTTCCACCTAAGTACAAGAAATAGACCTTTCTTGCCTTAGTACCTTCCCTTACAATTATTCTCTATCAAAAATTCAATATGGTTAGACATGTTAAGACTCAACTATATATAGCTTTTTCATTACTATACCATGGCCCGCATCCCATGGGTGAGTCTCAAAAATGGCCTATCACCTACCCATAAAAGGTACTAAATCCCCTTTGACTCTTAGTTGTGTGCTCCACTTCCATATTTTGCAGAGACTTTACATTCGTTACAAAATTCGAACCAAAAAATGATTAAACTGTCAAAATTTGACCCTAGGGACCTTATCCCAGCAGACCCCCAACACAAATATGGTGGCTTTCCCTCGATTCACTCAGCTGGCTTCTCTACTTTATGTTGGAGCTCACTGAACTCCTACTTTAATGCTTCCAACTCCATGATGCTCTATATTGCAACCTGATTCACCTCTTCAACCATTTTTTCTGTAGTTGGTCCCTCCACTGCAAGGTGGATGGTCCTTTGAGTCTACGGAAAAGCTTTTAGCTTTTCCTAAATAGTCTAAGAAATCTAGATTGCCTCCTCTTTCCATAGCTGAAGTTGAGCCTTTAACACTGATTCCTTTCGCTGCAATTCCTCAACTTGTGCCTATATCATCTTCCCTTCCTGTAATCGTGCGAAGCGCTGTACTGGCGCCAATGTATGGTGCCTCACTATGAGGATTTGGGGCATATCAGTGTGAAACTGTCATGACCTTTTGACTGTGACTCTGTGGCCACTCTTTTTTACTCTATCTCGCTTGAAGCTTGTAGGGAAATTATTATTCTTGAGTCTCGTGAAATTATGGAAAGGGGTTATTTTTTAGATTCTAAAATAGTAGGAGGTGGGCTTAAATGGCTCCTGAATTTTGGTCATTATCAAAAGAGGTAACCTAATTTCCTCTATTCCCTATTTATGCATCAACAATTAGATACTTTTCTTCGACTGGTGTTCAATGACAAACAAGTGAATTCCTATAATGTGTTATCTAGTCTTGACGAAATTAAAAACATTTTGCGCAACCATCACTTAAGTCTGAATAATATAGATGCTTGATTGGGTTGTGTGGAGGGTTTCTTGCTATCAGATTCTACTTGTCATGACTTAGTATATCCTCCTATGGATCCTACTCTTCCAGTGGATAGCAATAGTTGTGATTGCACTATTGAACCCTCATATATTGATTGAAGGTTATGGAATTTTGGTTTTTCTTTTTGTCTAGACAATCTACTATAGTGTGGCTTATGGGCCTTTGGCATTCTATGGAAAGGATATGTGGTGATAATTGGCAGCATGTTTTGTACCATTCATTTTCCTTAGATTTTGAAGAGTACATGTCTCTATGGTTTCCTACACTACGGCTCTATGTTAAGGCTCGTGTTGGTTTTGTGTTTATGTTGCCTTTACGTTATGAAATCAAATCAGAAAAAATAAGAAAAGATAGATCGATGACTTTAAAATTAGCCTCTTCGAGGGGGAAACCTCCTTTACATCACATAAATGAGAAATTCTTGGATGATTCAAATGACAATACCTCCTTGGTATATACAGGATTCTAAAGGGCCACTATATAATCAGAGCCTACATAACAATAATAATGCAAGGGCACAACAATAACAATAGTTGAATTCTATGTGGCACAACAATAAAAATATGGGGGCTACATGGGCACAACAATAACAATAAGGGGGTTACAATAGTATTATAGGGACCTAACATGCCCTATCCTTTAAAAAATGCATTGTCCTCAACCCTTGAGCAATTTTGGATGCTTCTATATAAAATTATAATCCTCCAATGTGGAATCTTCAGCGGGTAAGTTCTTCCACTTAATGAGATACTCTGAAATTGTTCAATTTTGTAGTTGTCGGTTCTTGTTCCCATGACTGCTTCAGTATCCAATATGATTTTTCCTCCCTCATCAAGTTCTGGAAATATTGTTTGAACTAGGAGCTTGTCACTGATAACCTTCTTTAAGCATGAAACATGGAAATCTGGGTGTTCTTGGGAGATGTAGGAAACACAATTTTGTATGCCATATTATCAATATTTTCCAACACCTTGTAAGGACCATAATACTTGGGTGATAATTTAATATTTTTCTTATCTTTCTTGAGAGACATTTGTTTGTATGGTTGTAGTCATAAAAGTACCTAGTCATCCAAGTCAAAACTCTTTTCATTGCGATGTTGGTATGCATGTTGTTTCGTTTGATTTTGTGCCAGTGTGAGGTTATCCTTTAAGAGTTGGAGAATTTTTTGTTGATGCTCAATGTGATCTTCCACTACCTGAACCTTAGAATTTTCTCTTAAAGATATGTGATGGAGGGTGGATGATATCCATGAAGTGCCATAAATGGGGTCATTTTTGTTGCAATATGGAAGGAAGTGCTATACCACCATTCAATCATGGTAGCCACTTGACCCATTGTGTTTTTTTATCGGATACAAAGAAATGAATATATCCTTCCAAACATTGTTTACTATCTTTGTTTTCCCGTAAAATTGAGGATAGTGAGATGAGCTATGAGTTAATTGAGTACAAATAAAAAAGTATTTCCATCCAAAAATTTCTAGTGAAAACAAAATCCTTCTCACTTACAATAATCTTTGGCCTTCCATGTATATTTTGAATTGTTTCCATAAATCAAATAGCAATTTTATTGGCTTTAAAATGATGAGATAATGCACAAAAGTGTCCATACTTGATAGGTCTATCAATTACCACCACGATGACACTCTTTCATTCAGACTTGGGTAAACGTGTCATAACTTACATTGAAACCTCCTCCCAACACTGACTTAGAATGCCTAAAGGTTGTAACAAACATGAGGCCTTAATTATCTCAACTTTACTTTGTTGGTAAACCAAACATTCTACCAAAAAATTTTGAATACTAGATTTAAGGCCATCCAAAAAATAGTCCTTCTTGACACTATGGTAAGTTTTTAAAAATCTCGAGTGCCCTCCTAAAGGAGAGGTGTACAATTCCAAAAGAATATTTTGTTTGAGTTGGGAATTCTTACATAGATATAAACAATCTTTGTACCATAATGAGTCATTTTTGTAGATAAATATATGAAATGTATTTGTATATGTTTGCAACATTTTAATGAGTTTACACACCTCTTCATAATTCTTCCATTCCTCCCTTGCTTCAATTATCCAATAAAGTTAGATAATAGAAATGGAATAAAGAAATGTTTCCACATCCTTATCCCTTCTTGAGAGTGCATTTGTAACAACATTTTTCTTCCCTTTTTTGTAGATGATTTCAAAGTCATAAGGCAACATCTTAGTGACCCATTTTAGATTCTCTTCTGAAGATAATCTAATTTTACCAAAAAGTATTTAATACTATCATGATCTATTTTTTCCTTAAAGTGTCTTCCCATTAGGTAAGGGTGCCATTACTTTAGGGAATGTAGTATTTCCAACATTTCCTTCTCATAAATAGGTTTGTGTAAATACTTTCCCTTGATTAGACGAATTTCAAAAGCAATGAGTTTTACTTCTTTGATTAAAATAACACAAATTCCATTTCATGAGGCATCAGGTTCCACCAAAAAGGTGTTTGCAAAGTGTGGTGTAGATAAACTTGTGTTCGGAACATTGCCTCTTTAAGATGTTCAATGGATTTAGTTTCTTCTAGAGTCCAAAAAAATACATCTTTCTTCAGTAAAGTTGTTATAGGCATTACCGTTTTCCCATAATTCTTAACAAACTTGCGATAATACCCCATCAACCTGAGAAATCCCCAAATATGCTTTAGGGTTGTGGGGATTTTCCATTCCTTGATGGCTTTAATTTTGATAGGATCTACCTTAACACCCTCATGAGATACAATATGACCTAACTGTTCCACCTCTTGTACCCCAAAGAAACATTTTGAGGTTTTTGCATACAATTGTTTCTCCTGCAATAGTTTGAGCACCCTGTCAACATGTTGAACATTATCCTTCCAAGACTTGCTGTAGACTAGTATATCATAAAAAAAAATAGTAACACAAATTTTCTAAGGAGGGGTTTGAAAATGGAATTCATCAAACCTTGAAATGTGGAAGGTTCATTAGTAAGGCCAAAAGGCATGACAAAAAATTCATATTAACCTTCATGAGTTATGAATGTTGTTTTCAGAATGTCTTCAGTCTTCATTCTAATTTGACGAAATCCTTAACAAAGATCCAGCTTGGTGAAATAAATTGCTCCATGTAATTCATCCAACAATTCATAAATGAAAGGAATGGTAAATTTATATTTAATAGTGAGCTTGTTGATCTCCCTATAATATAGACACATACACCATGATCCATCCTTCTTGTGTACCAATACTACTAGAGTAGAGAAAGAACTTTGCCTAGGTTGAATTATACCAGTCTCTAACATTTTTGCAGCCATATGTTCAATTTCACGTTTTTGGCATTACAATATATGTAAGGTCCAATGTTTGGAGGAACACTTCCTAAAATCAAGTGAATAGCATGATCATGCTCACAAATAGGTGAGAGGCCTTTGGGAGTCTCAAATACATTGGAATGATTGTCCATGATTATTTGGAGATATGGAGAAACAAATGGTTTCAAAGTTTGAACATCTAGTGAGCATAATTGTGTAATTATGTCTTGTTTTTCTTTCTTCAAAAGCTTTTTCATGTCATTAGAGCTGATTATCTTCCCTAGTTTCCCTATGATTCCCCTTAATTCAATTTCCTTTCCTTCCCAAGAAAATTCCAATAAAATTTCTGGAAAATTAAAATCTATCATCCCCAAAGATTGTAACCATTAGACTCCTAATACAACATTAGCACCACCCATTGGAATGGAAATCATTGAAATATTCAATACATATTCCCCCATGGTTAGATTTATATTATGGCACTTCCTTGAGCAATTTATAGTTCCTCCATTTGCAACCATCACTTGACACTCTAGAGATGGATATTGAAAGCAATTCAATTCCTTAGCTATCTTACAATGAATATAATTATGGGTACTACTGAAATCGATCAGCACTATGACCCTTTTTTTACTTGATATATTCTTATATATTGAGATTTTGAGGAGTTGTAATTCCTATCAATGCATTACAAGATATGGTCAGATTCATTTCTTCTTTACCTAGGATTCGTTCCTGGTATACATCCTCTTATTTTGATGTTTCTTGTTCCTTTTATTCCTCCCCTTTATAATATATGTAAAATAATTTCTTCTCAGCACACTTGTGACCCTTAGTGTATTTTCTATCAGAACTATAACAAAGCCCTTTTGCTATTTTTTCCTCTAGTTGTTTTGGTGTCAACCTTGTAGGTTGTGGGAGGATAGGAGCAACAACACTTCCATCTTTATGGTTGTGAGAGGTATATTTCCTTGTTTACATTATTTTTATTTAAAATTTTCTTGCCACCTTGATTGCCTTCAATGAATTATGTTTCCAAAGGCGAACCTCATGTTGGATGTTATCCTTTAAAGTCGCAATGAAGATATCAATCCTATGCTCCTATGGAATATCATTTACATTGATATTCAATCTTTGGAAGACCTCAATGTGCTCCATCATTGAACCCTTTTGGTTTATATTCACCAAGTGGGTAAAGAAGGAATTTCTCTTTATATCCTCATAATGTGCTACTAATTCTTCCTTAAAAATTGTCCAAGTGAAATTTATTTACAATATCAAATCCATCGATACAACAGAAGTTGATTTTGTTCTAAATGTAAAGTTGAAACGTGTACCATTTTTGTGTGTGGCACATCATGTATATAAAGTAATTACACATTATTTTTGTGTTTTTGTAGTTTTTATTGAATTTTAAGGATATCATAACAAAATGGTTGTGGAAGGTTGGTGTTAACTTTTCATAGGGATATAATGTTCTTTTCTTTGATAATTACATTTCATCATTAATACATTAAGTTCAGCCCATATCATCATATCATTATTCATATCTACACCATTATACATCAACATATGCAATTATATAGAAAGAACAACATCATTGTCATCATCATCAATGTAGTGGAACATAAAATGAATAGTAGAAGAAAAGCGTGCACACACATAGAGACACCAAGATTGGTTCGAGACCAGGGAAAAACCCACTATAGGGAAAACCCTTGAAAATATTCTTATTATTAGATTGTCATCAAATGATTTAGCAAAAGAGTTTACAATGATCCATCACTTTATCTATTGAACAAAACAACTATGATATCCATGAAACACATCTAATCATGCTTGAAGACGTAACCCTGATTCTGAAGATTGTAATATGTTGTCACTGACTGTAGGTGTCTGTTGGATACTACCTTCACTATGTCAAACACTGTTGAACACTAAACAGAAACTTAATAATACTGAAATCTCATCTTTGAGTCTTAGACGCAGGGAGGAGGAGTTGAGAGAGCATCTATAGTGGACCTGGACGCTCTTTGTGAAAAGTATGTCAATGTCTACGGTAGCGTGGTCTCTCTCAGACCATTATGTGAATTCGTCTGGAAACTAAATCACCATATCTACTCAAAAACCATTGGTATCTCTCTTATAGTTACTGTGCATGTGTCCAGAACCTCCCGAATGCTCTCAGGACCATTCTTTGTGAGCGTCCAGGGACCAAAACCTCTAGATCTGCCTCTTGAACCTTGGAAGCTCTCATAATATTCAGTACCAACATCTATGGGTCTGTAGAAACTCTCACAGGTTTGTGATCCAACATCCAGGGACTAAAATGCCCAGTTTTGTGCCAGAGCCCAGGGTTAGAAAGCCCTAGATCACTATGAGCTTTGACCTTGAGATTTCAGACTCTTCAAGGAACTTTTCTCTGACAGACTTGTGCAAACCAAGAGAATAAGAGAAGAGAATATGGCTTGATCAAATGTTTCCAAATGATCTTGAGGTATATTCTATTTATAGGCTTTCATGAGGGTCCACTTGAGGTTAAGGTTGACCCAAGCACTTAGACATGTGGTTAGAACTGACCCATTCCATATTACATGTATGAATAAAATAATTCATAATTCAACTTTCGCTTGACCAAATTGGGTGATCATTAGGTCAATTTTGGTTCTCTTGAAAAGTGGAATATAAGGCAATTATCATCTTGGTCATCTGAGTTGTCCAAGGTGGAATTTGACCGAAGTTAAAAAAATTAACACTCCCTCTCTACTAGGAAGAATTCCACCTGAAAATATTTTTCCATCAATCAATATGCCATTTTGGAATCTTCAAGTTTCATCACGTATCATCACAAATCATCTATGTTATGTATTCATAGTGCCATGTCCATCTCCAGTGTCTCATCATCACAAATCATCAGTGTACATCTCAATCTATCGTTTGATTAATTTTTATTAAATCTTGATTGTTCTTGTTTGTATGTTGAACATTCTCAGATCTTGAAGAAGAGTAATTTGTGACGAGATTGGAGCTTATGCTAGCAACCTTTGTCCATCAGGTTGCTATCTAAAATTTGTGCCAGCAGGATGCTACTTGGAATATCATCATCAATCGTCATCAAAGAGCATATTAGCAGGGATCACATATCAACTTGGAAGCACATTGGGGATCAATAGCTTCCACCATTATCAAGAAATAGGATAACTCATCATACAGGGGATTACACCCTCGACCCTGGACTCTCATAAGGAAGCTTACCGTCAACCCAAAATCTCTAAAGGGGAGTAACATTCAACCCAATCCTATTTCCTACTGATCTTCCCAACAATGACTCTTTAGTAGTCATGTGGTAGAACGTCTGCATCATAATCACCTTCGGTTGTACGCCCCCAAGTACACTCTCAAGCTGTTGGCCAAATGAGGAATGATATTCCCAAAAATCCTTGCTTATGGGTATAATGCCAGCTGGGGTATACTCAGCAAAGACTAGACATGGGAGTAGCACCCTCAACCCTATGGGTAATATATAAGGTTCATGCCCTATTGTCCAAAATTTCCTCAACCCAAGGGGCCCTTCTCCCTGAATTCCTCACCTTTGGATCTCAAACAGGGGGGAAGAGTTGGCTTAGCTTCCTCGATCATTGTTGTTCTCATCATACCCATATTAGTTTGTCTTAATATCAGTTGTTTCCTATTCATACAGAAAATCAAATCAAATATCAATTTAGAACATCAATAATCATATATATCATGAAAGGATACTATAATTATCCTCCCTCTCAAGGAGGTTCCAACCACAAGCCTGAGCTTGTTTCAAACAACTACACTATCTCAGTATATGAGAGTATCCTGGTCCCAACCATATATATATATATATATATATATATATATATATATATATATATATATATATATATATATATATATATATGGATGTTCAAAATGAAATATCAATACTTCAAACAACTATCAAATGCCATGTCAAGTTCAACAACATCTTGAATGACAAATTGGAGTATCCAAGGATTTGGATTTTCATTATTCAAAAAAAAAATTCCAATGGTTTTGCAAAATGGAATTTCTTTCCCAAATTCCAGAAATCGATTCATCATGCCATGATACATAAATTTTTTGGATTCAGAATCCATATCCATTTGATTTAGATCATCAGAGGTTCATCACTTGTCACAAGTAGATCATCAGGATATAAAACCAAAACCATAATCAAAATCAAAGCCATACCTTGGAACTCATCATCTTGACTTCATCATATAACTGTCAAATATAGACATATCTGCATTGAAATCATCTAAGCATAATGCCTTACAAAGACAACATAACCAACCTTACACAAATAAATTTTGTACCATCACATCAATAGAGTCATCTTATCAAAGCTCAAAAGTAAGATCAAAGTTATTATCAAAGTCATCAATATCACAGTATCAATTCTTTCAACTAGGAGACAGGTGGGACTCATGTCAAATCATGACATCATCATTCCAACCATGCATTTTCAATCCGAAATTCATTAGGTCATAATCATAATCATAACATAAGTCATTTCTGTCACTAGGTTCAAATGCATACACCAAGGATGAGTCATGCAGGTTTCAATTCCATGTTGAATCACAACTATCAATACCTCAACCATTGTGCTAGGAACAAGGAGGCTAATTTATGAATACCCACATAACTCATTGTGCTCACATGGCATATACATCCAGGAAAATGAACAATTGTCAAATAAAATCATTAAACATCAGGTTAAGTCCAAGTTTTCTATTGTAGATTAATTTATAGTCAAAACATATCTCAATCATCAATTCAAAGTTATTGTCAAGCATCATGATAAAATGTTGTTCATCTATATCAATAAGCCAAATCATGCCAACCTATTGTAGCAAAAACATAATGACATATCTATATGTATGTCCCAATTACCTGTAAACACAAGTTCAGTTTGCATGTTCATATTAAGACAAACATTCAACCTTTTCCTACTTATAGATTTTTCTATTATCTGCCACACATCTATAGGACTGGCATCTCTCAGGTGAACATTTGATTTCAGGCACAATACTTCATTTTTATGTGATCAACAATTTAGCCCAACAACTTCAAAAATCATATTATAGTGGTAGAATATGTCAGAAACATCTTGATTTAGAGTTCAAACAACTTCAAAAAGCTTCATATGATGGTCGACTATAGTCAAACCTATAGGCGCTCCCTTAATGTTACCCTAGGAGCGTATTTAGCTACCTGGAACGTCTCTGGGCCTTAGCATGCGAGCGTCTAGGGACGACATCTCCCAGATCTGTGACTGCCTATGGGGAAGAAACCCTAATTTATGTACGGGCTTTAGATCTTAGACTCTGCTACAAATAAATATTGTTAGATGCACATAAATCATTCTTCAGCAGCACAAAATGCAAATAGTAATATGAGTAAGAGTCTTGAGAAGAGATTCTCCCTCTGATTGGGGATCTACATTATTCATCTTCATTCACAACATCAACGTGTCTCTACTAGTGTCAAGCAACAACAAATCTGTTAGATCATAAACATATATATATCATGGCTATTAGCATCATGACATCAATATTTCATCAAAGGTTAGACTCAAAGTAGCAGATACATGGAGCATTGTATCTCAAAGATTATGAACACAATGACACTTTCTATCAAGTTATTCCATCAATTTAGGACAATCAAATATGCCATAGTTACTCATCACATCAATACATGACCATAGTTAATAAGAGATGTAGATATCAATATTACACCTATACCTCTAGCATCAAGGTTACCATTCTCTTCATTATCAATAAGATCAAGTAAGGTCATTCAATAAAACTTCATCAAAACAACAAGAGTGTCAATCTCTCTTTCCATATGCTTTCATTATGCGTATCACAAGCATTATCAGCATACCCATATATATGAGTTAATGGGTTATCCTTGTATGACAAGTATTAAGATGACTAGTGTTAAGGTGATATCCTTCTTTATAAGATGTTCAACGGATGGATGTTAGCAAAACATCAAGTATATTAAAACATTAAATAGCCTCATAGAATTTAAGAAGATCAAAATGTTCAACACCAGGTGCATCATTTCATCATAGGAAACATAGATCCAAGTTACTTTCATAGGAATGTATGGTCCATTAAAGAAAGAGACATTCTCCTCATACCTTAGGGCTTACCAAGCCAATAGTTGAAACACAACATACCATGCATACCTTGTGGTATTCAAATACCTATGCACCTTCTCATTAAACATAGGCCGCTTGAAACACTTTATCATAAGTTGATCAATTACCTCTTTATCTCTCCCATATTTTCATCTCAAAATGATCCTCTAGAAGGATCTACTCATTACATCTCACCAAGGAGGTTAGAAGCATCCATATACTCAAATACATATGCAAGAAGTACAATCAATAAAAATATTCATCATATCTATAAGTCTAACAAGTAAGAAGCATCATAAGAAGAAATACTCATCTTCAATGAGAGGTGATCCTCTCCCTCTTGAACCAATATTTAATAGCCATCAATGTCCATGGTCCATATACCAATGTTTCCTTCAATTATCCAACCATGTCTACTAGGGATTATCCCATCTAAGGCTTCAATTAATCTCCCACGAGTTCTTGAGCATCTTCACATTGACCATACTAGGTTTTATATCTCATATTGTTTCCATATACCAGGGTTTTCTTTCCAACCCTAATATCATAGAATCCTTTGAAACCTAATAATCATGTTTCCTAGGGTTCTTTTCAAACCCTAGAATTTTTTTAGGTCTCCACCATCTTCTTCTTTCATCCATCAAATGTGTCATCCCTGGGGTGATCTCCATGGCTTTTCTTTAGCCCAGCTTTGATACCATGTTAATTTTTCATAGGGCTACATTGTTCTTTTCTTTGATAATTGCATTTAATCATTAATACAATAAGTTCACCCCATATCATCATTACATTATTCATATCTACACCATTATACATCAACATATGAAATTATATTTAAATAACAACGTCATCATCATCATCATCAATGCAACGAAACATAAAAGGAACAATAGAAGAAAAGCATGCACACACATAGAGACACCAGGATTGGTTTAAGACTAGGGAAAAATCCACTATGGGGAAAACCCTTGAAAATATTCTTCTTCTTAGATAGTCATCAAATGATTAAGAAAAAGAGAGTACAATGATCCATCACTTTATCTAGGCAACAAAAAACTATGATATCCATGAAACATATATAATCATGCTTGAAGAAAAAACCCTGATTTTGAAGACTATAATATGTTGTCACTGACTATAGATGACTACTAGATATTTCTATCACTGTGTCAAACATTTTTGAACACTGAGCAGACCCATTTCATAATACATGTGGTTAGAGCCGATCCATTCCATAATACATGTATGAATAAAAGAATTCATAACTCAACTTTCGCTTGACCAAATCAGGTGATCTTTAGGTCGATTTTGATCCTCTTGAAAAGAATAATATAATGAAATCCTCATCTTAGTGATTTGAGTTGTTTAAGGTGGAATTTGACCACAGTTGCAAAAATTAACAATTGGTTGCATCTAAAAGTTATCCTTTGTTTGGTGGTATTATACAATGATGATTCTCTAATAGTTGGTGGAGCCAATATTAAGTCTTGCTTATTTTGGAATGATTGAATTGTATTATTCTGTCAGTTATCTAGTGGGATGTTTTGATCAGGTGCTCAAAAATTTTATCAAAATTAAAATTTGTCGTATCAGTGTGGAACCTGAATGACCACGTAGTTCTCTTCATCTTGAATCTGACACAACTCGTTTTGCGTGAAACAAACTTCATATGCTACCAAAAACATGTTTTGTTTCTTTTCCTAGACAGGGAAATTTTTAAAACAAATATGCAGGTAGCCTAGGTAGGAGTCTGTACTGCTGACATGGCACTAAATGGGCATGGCTACATGGCAGGGTGACTATGCATATGATTATTTACATCCGAAGAATTATATGGTACCAACTGGCATGATTTTAATGGTGAAAATTTGGATGAATTTCATTGGTTGGTTGGTAGCAAACAATAGGCTACCACATGGCCCAGCCAGGGACCACCACATGGCTACCCGAGGCCCACCACAAATTGGGTGAGGTCCAAGTAGTAGTGGGAAGGGGTTGGACCCGTGACCTCCAAGTGACAAATCCAAGCCATTACCACCACACCACACGATAGTTCTTACTAACTACTATTGTTGGCACATATTTAAAGTTAAAGTTTGGTGCCATTTGGAAAAGGGGCTAGCCCTTGGGCAGGTTCCACCTACCGGAACCACGATGAAGCAAAGTGGGGGCATAACTAATTAGGGCGGACCATTGGCCTTAGCCCTGGGCACATGGCCCCCCATGTGGCCTAATTTTTTGGATTAAGGCCTCAATGGACATTTAATCTATCTGACAAATTCACCCAGAATTAGATGAAATTGGTGCTTGGTTAGTGGAATTGGAGGCGAAATTGTAGGATGGTGTCAGATTTTGGGGAAATTGAGGTGGGATTAGTAGAAAGGTTTGGGGAAGACACAACTTCTTCAGTTTTTTACCAAAATAGGAGAAGAAAGAGGATGGACAGACATGTTTTGGCATTCTAGAGCCATTGGAGCAGGTTTCAGCGTTGTTTGAGCATTGTAAACTGATGTATTCACACTTTTGTGCATAATAGAGAGGGCCAAGCCATTGGAAGCTGGACCAAGGAGGCGTATCCCAGGAGGGGTGAACTCCTTAATCATGTGTTGTTGTGATACTATTTTGGTGATGTTCTTGTCTATCATATGTTGTTGTTCACTCATTTATTTATGTTAATTTGTACATGAAATTTACATAAAACATTCAAAAGCTCATGTTAAAACTTACAATTAATCTCATAAATCCTTAACCACTTTTACATATTATGAAAAGGAATTTAGCACAACAAAACTAATTTTCCCATTCATATCATGTTTGGTATCAGAGCACTTGGTTTTCGCTTTGCGAGAATGATTTATCTATTTGTAAGTGAATGTGAAGCTTACAAGGTTGGAGCTCAAGAGAGAAGAAGGAAAGTTGGTTGAAGGTATTGAAGTCGGGTCAAGGAGAAGAAGTGCAATATTTCTACAATCTCCACCACTATTTCTACCTCAAATTGCATTTTAGGCTTCAGTATGCATGTCACATGAAGGAGAGCCTACAAATATGTCATAGAATGAGAAGGTTTTTAGGAAGGCTTTCTTTGAAATTACAGAGATGGTGAAATTCCTCTATGAAGTGAGGAATATAATACTATAGGGTGAAAGCTCCAGGCCTCCAAAAGGAGAAGTTTCTTAAGGAGGAAGAGGTAATGGAAATGAAGGTAAATATGCACCATCTCCACTGTCATCTTCATCTTGATCTTCACAGGCATCTTCATCATCTTCCAATAATACAACCCTTACTCATAATCATAAACGTACCTCAAAAGGAATTGGTAAAACACCCCTGTTAAAACTTGATATTAAATTTGAGCTGCCTATGTATAATGGTGAAGTGAATGCAGAGAAGCATGACAATTGGGTTTGTAAGTTGGAGGTCTATTGAAGAATTAAAAACCTTCAAGATGATGATACAAAGATTCAGATGGATTCCTTAAGGCTGAAGGGTGCAACACTAATATGGTGGGAAACCAAGACACAAGAAGAGTTAAAAAAAAAACATGGTAAAATCTCAATTTCTTGGTCTGATTTCATTGTTGCAATTAAAAGACAGTTTTACCCTCTAGCATATATGTAGAAATCCATTATAAAGTGGCAGAAATTGACAACTTAAAGGTCAAAATGTGCAACATTACACCCAAGAATTTAGAAGAAGATCTCTAATATTAGGTGTAGATTTGTAGTCACAAGACACGTTGTTGAGGTATGTAGGGGGTTTACACAACTAACTTAGGCATATGATCCTTATGTTTAATCCCAATAGTCTAGATGGGGTTTGTGTGCAATCCACTCATCTTGAGGCAAGAGGGAAAAAAATTCCAGAAGAGGGTAGAAAAAGTCATTTAAGGGTAAAGAAAAAGAAAATGGTTTCAAAGGGAAAGGAAAGAAAAATGTAAGCATTAAGAAAGAAGGAGAGAAAATAACATGCAAAATTGTTCCAAAGAGGCTCACGATGAATACCATTGTTGGAAGCTTCATTCGGAGATGAGGCTTGAGAAACTCAACAACAAAGGAAAAAAAAACACAGCTGCAATCATTTAAGAGGATTTGGGATCTGATTCAGGTGATGAAACTAAAATTACAGCCATGGGTATAAAAGGAAAGAATTCATTGGTAGCACTAGTACATCAAATTGTCACACTAGCACTCCAAATGAAGAAACAAGGATTGAATTATTTCATGTGAGGGTTATTGAAAAACATCCAAAAATTGATAAACTATTTGATAGTGGGTCTCAAGCCAACTTGATATCTGAAGGCTTAGTCAAGAAACTTAATCTTGAAACCATTCCACATCCCAAGCCATATCCATTGGGTTGGATTTTCAAGGACACAAACTTACAGGTTACAAGAAAATATATTCTTCGGTTTGCAATCACAACAAGCTTCATTGATGAAGTTGAATTAGATTTTGTACTGCTTAATATTTCAGGAATTTTTATGGGTTGTCCTTACCTCTATGATAGAAAAGAAATCTCCTATCGCCATGAAAGCAAGTACCACTTGTTTAAATATGGTGTGGATTATATTGCGAGAGCTCACTGCAAGAAACTAAATATTTCATTAGTTAATGCAGGGCAAATGAAAAGACTAGTGAATTAAAGCAAGAATTTAGTGCTTCTTATTATCAAACCAAAGAATGATGTTGATTATGAAGTGTTTGAAGGTTGTGATACAAAATTGAAATCTTATTTGATTGAGGTGATTAATCAAAATGATGAGATGTTTTGGGAACCTAAGGTATTACCTCCCAAGAGGGGAATCCAACATGAAATACCATTGCAACAATATTGTCATATTTCTAACATTAGCATGCAGAAGATGTCAATAATGGAAAATGCAGAAATACAAAAGCAAACCCAAGAGTTGTTGAAAAAAGGGATCATTCGACCATCTCCTTCGCCATAAGTTACCTATCGTTTTGATGCCCAAGAAAAATGGAAAACATATCACTTAGTGGAACTTAAGGAGTGGCTATCATCAAAGTAGAATTTTTGAAGGAGACACAAGGAAGACGACATTCAAACAAAGCAAGGTTTGTTTGAATGGCTAGTTATGCTTTTTGGTCTTGACCATGCTCCTACTACTTTCGAGCATATGATGAATGATGTATTGGAGCTATTTCTAGATGAGATAGTATATTTAGATGAAATCTTAGTTTTCATAAAATCTCTTGATGAACATGTCATGCATGTGAGAAAAGTACTTGATGTCTTGAAGAAATAACAGTTGTATTTAAAGATGTCAAAGTGTGAGTTTGGAAAAACTTCTTTGGTGTGCTTGAGGCATATTTTTGAAGGAGGTGAGTTGAAGATAGACCCATCCAAGGTCGATGTCATGATGGATTGGCCAATGCCCAAGATAGTCACTGGAGTAAGAAGTTTTTTGCGAGAAACCCAATATTGGAGAAAGTTTATTCCTAACTTTTCTTCTATTGCAGCTCATTTTCATGCATTGACTAGTGTGGAAAAGGTCTTCCATTGGGGAGGCAAGCAACAAAAGGAATTTGATGTTTTGAAAGAAAAGATTAGTTCAACTCATGTACTTGCAAGTGACTATGTCATGGGTCCAGTCCTCATGCAATATGGTAAGCCCATTTCATGTCATTCAGAAATTTTCAATGGTGCAGTGACAAAGTTGCAGCAATCAAGACACTTTCGATGGATGGGATCCTTGCAATAATTCCACTTGGTCAACAGGTATAAGAAATGTATATACAACAAGGTTGATGATATTCTTTCTAGTCCTATTGTTAGTGCAACAAATTTACTCAAGCATACTTTTGTTTTGCATGAAAGTTATGTTCAACAATATGCATACTTTCAAGATGTACATTTAATATTGAGTCAAGAGAACCAAGTAGGGGAATTTGATTACCATTTGTGTCATAATTTGTTGTACCATCTTGTTAAGAAGGATGTTGCTATTGATGGCGACATGGACAAAGCCAACAAGTTCATTTAACAATTCTAAATGGTACCTCAAACAGTTCAAGATCAACTTGAAAAGAGCCAAGGCAAGTACAATTCAAGGCACAACAAGCATTGGGTAGTTCACAAGTTCCAAGTTAGTGATGAAGTTTGGCTTCACATTAGCAAAGAGAGGCTCCAAGGTGATCTGAAAATGGGGCTCTTAGGCTTCTTTTCTAACTTACTAGAACCTCTCCCACTTCCAAAGCTTTAAATTTTCCAAATCTTAATGATTAACCAGTGCAGAATTAAGAAATGCTTGAAAATATAGGTGTATGCTTGTATTTGTTTTTTATTGTTGAGTGCTTATGTTCATTTGCTTATGTTGATGTGAAACACAAATAACAGTAAATAAAGTAGCAATTCAACAAATCCCATAAGACAACAATATAATGTGGAGTTCACCCTGACATCTTGGGCTACATCTCCTTGAGCTCTAATCATTTAGATTAGACTCTCTGGGATTATGGCTTCAATTCTTTTACAAGTGCTACACTTAACTCCATTGGTTTATAGCTAGACCAATGGGCTTAGAATGCCATCTTACCCCTGGACGTCCTTGTTCTGCAGACAGGTCTAGGCTTCTCTAGACTTGACTCCTTCAGTCAGTGCTCTAAGCTTCTCGAGCTTCTGGCTTCTTTGACTCCCTCAGAATTCTGCATTTGTCTCTAGAACTTCTTCTTCTGTCTTCGACACACCTTAGACAACCAATTGTAGCTCGATCATTCAATCTGTTGCTGTGCTACAACTTCGCTGCAACCTTGTGGCTCTTTAGAAGTCTATTAGAGCTCTCTGGATCTGCGGCTCTGCCTCGAACCTATGGTGGCTCCGCCTATTACAGTGAGCTCAATTTGAGTCTCACACAACAGATACAATTAGTAGGACTGTACTTGGATCCCCCAAGTCTCTCTGGAGTACACAGAATCTCTTGAGTACTCTCTCTATCTTTGTATTAACCCTGGCTCACTTGCTGCCTTTGCTTCTTCAAGTCAGCTTGGCTCTGGTTTCTATGATTCCAGGTCTGTTTACTGCTTCCTAGGTTGCCCCCCCTTCTGCTCTCTGTCAGTCTGTGGCTTTAAATCTAATCTGCTTTCTGACTGTTCATTTTTGCTTCTTAGCTTCCTGGTTCCCTGCCTCTGTCCGTTCGAATCCCTTCTTTCGGCAGTTACAGTAATTGAATAACACCTTATAGGGAGGTAGCCACCCATTCCTTTAATGGATTAGTGTGTCAATTTCACCGAAAACACTTGATCGTTTGAAATGGCCGTTATTTCCGTTTACTCCAAGAATTCCTGTGAAACACGAATCTCTGCCAACTCATCGTCCATGTCAGACTTTAGAATCCTGCACAAGTTGCTTTATAACTTTTTCAAATCCAGTCATCCATCGGGTCCCATCTTTGCCGTTGATCGGGACCCTCTAGATCCTATGGTCTCTGTCCATATCACATGGGTAAGTAGCATGAACGTAACCCGCGTGATGTGAGCAATTTTCTCTCTCATCCGTTGGATGCGTGTCACCCACTGTGTGGCATCAGGCGAGACTCGGTCTAAACCGCTTACTGCTCGAAGCCCTTCCAATATCCTACCGGTTTTTGTGGAATCCTACCTCGGACAGAACCGAAACACTTTCCACTGTATTTCATGATTTTTTTTGGGTCCGGGCGCATGTGGCTCTCCTTCTTCGAGGGGTTTTCCTTGCGATATGTGATTAGTGACTTGTCGCTAATCGCATATCAGATTCCTCCCCCGTTGACTCAAACCATTGCTGACTTTGCTAATTCGCGACAACGTGTGTTACCATGGTCCGTGTTTGATCGACGTCCCTTATTGATCTGTGCTGATCGTAGTTAGCAACTGTCATGAGGATTCCTCTGATAAGCTTGATCTTCACAAGATTTTTAATCTTTGGCATAAATTATAGAGAGTTCATGAAGACTTACAGAGTTTCAGGATCCATTTTGGATCACAAGAGGAAGGTAAAAAGATTAAACCAATTAGATATGGTCCGTTCATAATTTTGGAAAAGATTGGTGGCAATGCCTTTAGGTTGGATTTGCCTTCATATATGCAAATCTATGTTGTTTTTAATGTGGAAAATTTAAGGTTGTATGAGCATCCTATGATTGAAGATCAAGGAGAGAATGTTCAAATTCCGTCCATTGAAGATTACTCTCCTGAATACCTTGATGAACTATAACAAGACACCATTCTTGGTAGAAGAACAAGGTCTTGAAAACGAGGGAATGTAGAATACCTTCGAGTGGGGCTCAAAGGAACAAATCCTTCCAAGGCCAAATGGATCGAGATTGGAAAGGTGAGGGAACTGTACCCTCACCCGCTAAACAACTAAAAGCAATTTTTTGGCATCCAAAAGCTTCCAGTGGGGAGGAATGATCAGGTGCAAAATTTTTTTCTCAAAATTCAAATTTGTCGAATTGGTGTGGAACATGAATGATTATGTAGTGCTCGTCATCTTGAATCCGATGCAACTCATTTTTCTCAAAACAGAGTCTGTATGCTCCCAGAAACGTGTTCTATTCATTTTCCTAAACAGATAAATTTAAAAAAAAATGCAGGCAGCCTAATCAGCAATTCGTATTGTTGATGTGGCTGTGAATAGGCATGCATATGTGGTAGGGTTACTGTGCATATGATTGTTTACCTCCAACTAATTATATGGTGCCAAGTGGCACAATTTTATCGGGGTAGATTTGGACAAATTTCATTGGTTGGTTGGTGACCAACCACAAGATGCCACGTAGTCGAGCCAAGGGCTACAACGTGGCAACCCGAGGGCCACAAAAAATTGGGCAAGGTCCGAGATGGAGTAGGCGGGGGTCAAACCCATGACCTTTAAGTGACAAATCCAAGCCATTACCAACACATCACATAATATTTCTTATTAACTAGTGTTGTTGGCACATGTTTAAAGTTAAAGTCTGGCTCCATCCAGAAAAGGGGCGAGCTCCTGGGTGCATGCCACCTAACAAAACCACAGTGGAGCGGAGTGGGGACCCAGCCGAAGGGGGCGGCCCATTGGCCTTAGCCGCGGGCACGTGGCCTGATTTTTGAGATTAAGGCCTCAATGGGCATTTAATCCATCTGACAAATTCGCCTGAAATTATGTGAAATCGGTGCTCGATTAGTGGAATTGGAGGTGAAATTGTAGGATGGTGCTAGATTTGAGGGAAATTGAGGTGCGTTTAGAAGAAAGACTTAGGGAAGCCATAACTTATTCAATTTTTTACCAAATCAGGAGCAGAACGAGGCTAGACAGACATTTTTCGGCATTCTGGAGTCATTGGAGTAGGTTTTAGAGCTGTTTGAGCATTGTAAATTGATGTATTCACACTTTTGAGCATAATAAAGAAGGCCAAGCCATTGGAAGTTGGACCAAGGAGGCGTATCCCAAGAAGAGTGAACTCCTTCATCATGTGTTGTTGTGATATTGTTTTGGTGATGTTCTTGTCTCTCATATGTTGTTCTTCAATCATTTATTTATGTTAATTTGTATATGAAATTTACATAAAACATTCAAAAGCTCATGTTAAAACTTGAAATTAACCTCATAAATCCTTAACCACTTTTACATATTCTGAAGAGGAATTTAACACAACAAAACTAATTTTCCCATTCAAATTATGTTTCATTATGTAAATATTTATGCATATCTCCCATCGCTTATGTTTTCTTTTTTCGGTTGAATATGTTGTTATAACACTAGAGCCGAACTCTTGGGTCCACATGACGTGTCTATCACCAGGACTTCTCGATATCCTTGATGGAATCCCTTTTTGCATTATATAATTGTTTACCATCTATGAAAAAAAGTACAACTTCATGGATTTTTGGTACGGTCAGCATTAATATTTTAACAGGTAACCACTAAACCTTGCTTTGAATAATACCCAATATATGCATTATTAGAATCATTAAAACCGATATATATATATATATATATAACTAATGAAACATACTAATGCATAACACAATATCTACTAGATGCATAAGAAGAATTGGGAAATTGTTTAAGATTTAATTATAAATTTTATTCAATACTCAAGTTTACTAACAACACGTTAAAACGTAATATATATTAGAGTTGATAGTAAACCCATAAGTAGGATATAGCTTTTACATCATCACCACACATTAATATTTGATTTACACAATATTCTTCAACTTACACATAAAGGCCATATTCAACATCTGACCACTGAACCACTACTTGAACTCTTTATTAAAGATACTTATTATTATAATATAAATTGAATGGTAGTATAAGAGAAAAAGATAATATTAAAAAAAAGCTCATCATATATAAATTGGTAATATTCAATAGTGAAATATCATTCATATGAATCTATTCACAGTTGTATAACAACAATGGGATTCTTCAATTATATTTAATACTATAATTTCAATGATTTTACAATTTAGGTATTCCTATTCCTTGTACATCAATACAATCTATATAGAGAATACGTTAAGTATGCAAATTATAATTTCACAACAATTATAATTATTTTATTAAGTTCACAATGTTGAAGATTATAGTAATAACATGACATAATTACCAATTTAATCTTGAGTGGATGATTTGATCCTATTTAGTAAATTGATGTAGAGCTCTTCCACAAGTGTTCATGAAGTGTTTGGGATTTTCGAGACCTTGTATCTTATCTAAATTCCATTGACTCATTGGTGAACCACCTTATTTATTCCTTAGACCTGAGGACCCCTGATTTGCAATGGTATTGTAGAATAGAATTGATGAACTCAAAAATTATAGAGAGCTTAGTCAAGGTTAGGAGGTTCCCACTCTAGTACAATTCTCTACTCGCCAAAATCTCAACAATGCTCAACTATTCACTCAATAAAAATTACTATGTTAGGAAAACTGGCAAGTATTAGGATGCATAAGTTGCCTTTGTCTTAGCTTAATCCTATTTTTATAGTATATTTTCATAATTCCATTTTCCTTATATGTAAAATTTAAAATTTCTTAAATTCATAATTCATTATTAGTCACCCACCCATATCTCAAGTTTTGGCCATGTGCTCATGAAATTCAAGTACTTATTTTAGTTAAAAACACTAATTTTCCTCACCAATGACAGGTTTCTTAATTTATCTTAGTTGTCCCTGGATCCCCTTTCACTTTTCCTATTTTGGGGCTTATTAGTTTCTTTAACTTGACCTAAATATCTCCTATATAGGTTTAAAATCTTGTCTCTAACTTCCCCTTCTTTCTCTTAAAATTCAAATTTGGTTTGGATTCCATTTCTAGGTCTCCTCCACCATGAGGAGTTCTCTTAAAAACAATATTCCTGATTAATTAATTAATTTATGTTAATTTTATGCACACTCAATCTTTAAGTGTTAACACCTTAGTCTATTTGTATAATTTATTTCTACTAATAGAAATGCATTTCATATGGTTTATATGTGTAGTAGAATATTTAGTTTGTTTATCCTAAGTCATTAAATTTATTTCTCTTAAATATTATTTACTTCCATCATTCCTTTTCCTAGGCCTCTTTCTTGATGTCTTGTCTCTCACCTCCCTGAAGGATCCATTAAAGACCAAGTCTATTGAAACAAGACTCATATCGATAGGTACCTCCATGCCAACTCTCACCATCATCCTTCTCAAAAGTCTACCCTTCTTAAAACCCTTCCATCAACCCACCCTTAGCCAAAATTTCCCTTCCCTACATTTAGGGTGTTACCATCAAGTCCTTTCAAAAAGGAATATAAAAACCTTTTTGAAGCCCAAAACTACCCTTATCCAACTCTTCAAGCTATCCAAAGACAAAAATGATCCTATGCTTGGCCCTGGAGTGTATGAGATTCCTTGCTCCTGTGGAATTTCTTACATAGGAAAACCTAGTATATCCTTCAAATCCCACCTTAAAGAACACATTACTATCTCCTACCATAACCATATCACTAAATCCACCATCGCTAAACACACCCACAATACCAAACATTTAATTTGTTTTGATAAAAAATAATCTTAGACCCCCTTCCACTCAAACTGTTTCATTAGGGAAGCTTTTGAAATCGAAAATCACCATAACAAATTTAATTGAGAAGATGGATATCTACTTATCTATTCTTGGAATCCTACTATTGATTTTTTGTCCTCTAAACGTTATTCCCCTAATACTGATGTCATTAGACCTCCCCTTTCACCTCTCGCCTCATTCTCATATGTCCTTCTCACTGTAGAAATCAATAGAAATTTGTTACTAATGGATTTTAACTAAAAACAAGATATTACAAATTTCCTCTACTATTCCATGGAATGTAAATCACAATTTAGAAACACACAGAATTACATGAAACCATTAAAACACCACAATAACACACTTATTTACATGCAAACCCAACTAGAAAAAACCCTTCACTACTTCTCACTAATCAGATGAGGATGAGAAACTATTACGATGTCTTGCTTCAAATATGAAGCACACCCAAACATGTTCTCCTGCTGAGTGTCCTGCTCTAGCCAACACTTAGCTAATTAAAAGCCCCAACTTGCTCCTATTTCCTTTTACAATCCTAGAGGAAATTGGTTCCTAAAAAGTAGGATTTCTCTCCTATTTTCTTACTCAATGCCCAAGGAATGATTCACATACTTACCAACCCTATACACTCAAGTAGTATGCAATTGATAACTACAATGTGCCTTTTCTTCTACTCCATCTAGGTAATTCAAATTCCATGCATGTTTGGGTTATTTTTATTTGATTAACTAGTTTAACTAAGAGATCATTGAATTAAGAACATTTCTACTTCTCAACTAACCTTCAACTGACTCAACTAGGTACTTGAGCTCAGTTAACTAAGTCAAACTGAAAATAACTGAACTAGATTGCTAAATTTTAGTAATCACTACATGCACAACTCTACTTCTAGCCTATAACTCGAATTTAATAAGTAAACTAGTACACAAATACATTTCACATGAGTCAACTACAATCCAAGCATCCTACTGGTATGGAAAATCAAATTACTAAATTTGACTAAGGCACAAGTCAAATTTATCCTTTCTTGCTACATTTCTAACACTCCCTCCTTGCAAGAAAGGGATTTTGAAACACCCCCATCTTACACTTGTGGAATTTGAGTTTACCTTTTGATAATTCCTTTGTCGATATATTTGCATCCTGCTCGTCAGTTGGAATGTACTCTGGCATCATAATTCCCCTCTGCACACAATCCCGTAAGTGATGGTACTTGATATCAATGTGCTTGGACCCATCATGAAATATTGGATTCTTAGAGAGTTTGATACAACTTTGATTATCACAATAAATCACTATCAAATTCATCTGTTGACTAAAAAGACCCACAAATATTTTCCTCATCCATATGGCCTCACATGTTTCTTGACTTGCATTCATGTATTCAACCTCTACTGATTTGAGTGCCACAGACCTCGATTTCCTACAATACTATTAAATATCTATAGACACAACACCAAAGATAACACCTGAAGTAATTTTTATATCTAATGGAATCCCTACCCAATATGCATCGGTGAAGCCTTGGGGCTTCACTCCCTTTTTCCTCATGTACCATAACCCATACGGTAGTGCCTTTGAGGTACCTCAATACATTATTTGTTTCCTTCCAATACAACTTGGTAGGCTTCACCATGGCTTGACTCAAATGATTAACTGCAAAGCATATGTCGGGTCATGTGTTCACGAGATACATCAAGGATCCCACAAGTTGTCTGTAGAGGGTAGCATATATTGCCTCTCCTAAAGAAGCACTTCCCTTCCTCCAGTTTGTAGCTAGAGGTGTTTCCATATGCTTGCAGTTCTTCATGTGAAATATCTGAAGTATTTTAGAGGCATAGTTCCCTTGACTCACAAATAGCTCACCATCACCCTGCCATACTATAGCCCAAATAATTAATGCATCAAGCCAATGTATTTCATCTCAAATTCTCTTGTAAGGTCCTCCTTCCTGAAGAGTGGATCAATTGCTCATCCTCTGTAAGTATCAAGTCATCAACCTACAAAACCAAGATAATAAACTTGTTATCTACCGCAATGTCATAGAGGTTGGAATTTGCTTCACTTTTGGTGAAGCCCAATCCATTGAGATATGTGTCAATCTAAGTGTATCATACTTGAGGCACCAATTTGACACCATACAAGGCTCTCCTAATTCTACACACATGTGTCTCCTTGTCAAATGTCTCAAATCCCTTTGGCTTCTCTATGTAAATTTACTCCTCAAGAACACCATTGAGAAAGGTGATATTCACATCCATTTGATGGGTCTTCCACCCCATTTGTAGCTAATGATAGAATGGTTATGATGGAGGAATATCTTGCCACAAGGGAAAAGGTTTCCTCACATTCTACTCCCTCTATCTATGAGAAGCCTTTGGCCACAAATATGGCCTTGTACTTCTTGATGTTCTTGTCAACTGCATGCTTCACTTTGTAGATCCATCTAGAACCAACTACTGAATTATTATATGGTCTCAACACCACCTCTCACACATTGTTCTTCATGATGGAGTTATACTCCTCGACCATGGCATCGACCCACACTAGTTGAGAAACTTCTTCCTCAACTAAAGAAGGCTCTGATTCAATGAATTATGTCATGAGAGCCTATTGTAGCGGCTGCAACCACCCTCCAAAACTTTTCCTATGCTTTGTTTTGGAGCCACCCTTTTAAATTATAGCATCTCATCTCGTACTAACCCAGGTACTTGTGCTTGGACTGGGCCTCATACTTTGCATCATGGCTTGTGTTTCTTACCTGATTTACTGGCTAACCCACAAGCTGATATTTTAACTTTGTTTCCACCCAATTCCTGGCTTCCTTAGAGAATTGTACAATCCTTGATGGAAATCAACCTTGCTCTTGGGAATTGTGTAGTACAAGCTGACAGTGAGCCTACAGCTACAAAATTGCATAGATCTAGTTGAAATCCAAACTTCAACTGGGAAATTGCATAGACTCTGAGAGGTAGCCTAGAGCCACTCAGCCTAGAAATTGCATAGAAGGATGTTGCTCAAAGGTTGCTCAGTGCATGATCCAGTGAGTTACCTAGTCCTTTCTAGAACTACGCAATCTCTCTAAGAAATGCATGGCAGGTTTTCCCAAAAAATCAAAAAGAAAAAAGCGAAAAAAACATCCCTAATAAATAGGGATCTATTTTTAGTAGCCTGGAAGAGACACTTGAGTTATTTTGGAAACTTTCGCCAAGTGTTGCTTTTTCTCTGATTTTTTGCCTTCACATCATAAACCCTTCATTGGAAAAATATATTTAATCATCACATATAGAGATCATTTTCACATTCACTCTTGGAGCTTTAGCATTCTCAAGGAGATCTAGGAACCTTTGGTGTGATCGTCATTTCTTTTTTGGGTAAGTCTTGCTTTTCTAGTCTTTTTCCACTTTTTCAGTCGCTTTTGTTTGTTTAGCTTGTGGGAGTGCTATTTCACTTGTTTTGCTGAATGAATTTTTTGAATTTTAACTTGTGTTAGCTTGTAGAAGTGTTGTTTTAGGTTTTTCATTACCTTTCCCATGTGTCACATGCATTACCCAATTTTTTCACTAACGGTCATCGTTGTGGCGAATCTCTCTACATGCTTCATTTTCCTTCAATTTGATTGATTCTTTCACTTGTTTTACTTGCATGCATCATCACTCAGTCAGATCGCATGCAATATCAAATCATCCTTCATATCTGCTTGCTTTCACACTCCTCTTGGGAATATTTAGGATTCCCTTGCCGAGATCTCGCTTTCCCTTGGATTCACTACACATTCTAGGAACACAAGGCCTCAACCTTGGATTTGGGAATTGTGCAGAGGTTGCCTTCTCTTGGCTCCAATTGCGCACTACGTAGTTTGAGGAGCTAAGCTCTGAGTCCTAGCCACTGATACTACGCAATGCATAGTCTCTCCTAGCTTGTGCCCAGATTGAATTGTCCATTGCGTAGTTCCAGTCAGCAGGCCTCCCCCACTAAATGCTAGGACTACAGAATGTGAAGTTCCAGTAGGAATCCAGTCACCTCTTTGAACTAGGATTGTACAATTTCTCCCAGCATTTTCCCAGTTTGCTACTTTGGTCTTGTCTTTAAGTGAATTTTCTTTTAAGCCAACATTTTCATGTCATAAGTGTCCTCTATGTCTGTAGGTACATCAGTTGTTGAGAATTTCTCTTACAGTTACAATTAACATGGCCTCCAAGAGAGCTACATCAAAGGGCAATGTCGATAGTAGTAATGGGGTAGCAGTTGAGCAAGTTTCAATAAACTTGCTAGCTTATGCAAACTCTTAGTTGTTCATTGAGAAAGGCATCAAGTTGACATGGCAGCAGATCAAGGATATCTTTCCAAAGGACTTCAAGGAAGACTTAGAGGATCGACAGGTTTATATCAGTATATAGTGGTCATGATTTTACAAGGCTGCATGCAAGTACCTTACCTTCCCATGTGTAGACATTATTAGTTGGATTGTCTCACACAAAAATCCAAAAATTATAACATTAAGAAGTACCAATGGGGTAGAGCTTTACATCTTCATGGTGGAGAACTATTATCAGATGTATCATTTACCTCAGCTGACGAGGCACATGGACACACTTTTCTATGCCACCCACAACTAAGTGAACATAAGAGATATATTCAAGCACTGGGTCAAAGAGTCGTTAAAGTTTAGGAAGACACCCAATCATGTTTGCAAGACAAAGTCTCTTAGGAAGGCCTAGCGGTTCTTGATCATCTTTACATGCCGAATATACAGTCAACAAATCATCGAGACCTTTCCTAAAGGGTGGGTAGTTGTGTTGGACCAATTTGTGAGTGATGGAAGGCCATTCAACTGGTTGAAATTTTTGGCTTATCAGTTGAAACTCTGTGTGACTAACACCCAGAATCCGCCAAGGATGAGCAAGCGAGATTCTACATGTCTGCATAATTGCTAGATGCAATATGTGCCCAACAACAGTTTCTTGGCATGATGTAGACATGGACAGTAAAAGAGTCTGTCATCAATATTTATTGCAAGTCTCTTTCTAGTTGCAACTACCAAGGAGTAATGGCAAGGTTGACTGCCCATTTAATCATCCGATTGTAAAAGTTGATCTTTGAGTAGGATCTACCTTGCATGTCCCAAGAAGTGATGGAGGCGATACTTATCATTACATAGTGGTATGCCTCACAAGGAGTGTTTGGTGGAGAGAAGCCTCTACATGTTCTACCAAGGTATGCCACAAACAAGATGGTCATGCAAGAGGTCTTAGATCACCTCTCCTTGGGCTATCATCAAGACTACACAGGAAGAAGAAGCCACCATAGCCTACCCTTCCTTTGTGAATTATATTGTAAGATATTATGAGCTTGAAGGATATAGATGCCGAATCTAAGGAGATATTGAAGTTAGAGTTCGGAACCAAAGAATTCAATCTGTATGATCCCCACAGTATTTTCAAGAACCACTGTGTGAAGGTGTACCATTCATCAATCGATGGGACCTTTCATTGGAATGAGGAGGAACCTTGGAGGTATTGTTACAATGACTCCAAACTCCATGAGCCATTTAGTACAGCCACAACTTGGAAGGATACTCTGCAGGCAGCAATAGTGTAAGAAGAAACAAAAACAACAACAATAAGCAGTAATCTGGTGCAAGACAATGGAAAGAGTAAGATTGCCGAGAAATGAGAGGCTCAACAAAGCTACAAGATGAGAGAAGATCCTATCACTAAGAAAGAATCTTTGTATTGGAGGTAAAAAGGCAGTAAATAAATAGGGCAGAGTGAAGGAAGAAATAAAAGAAGAGGTTGGAGGAAGTGGAAAGGAAGTTGCAGGAAACAAAGAAGAAGTTGAAGGAAGAGTAAGAATTGAGAAGAAGATAAAGGGAAGAGAAGTAGAAATAGGAGGAAGAAGAAAGTAAAGGTGCAATGATAGAGAAAACATTTCCCATATAGGCTGAGGAGTCAAAACAACTGACAGCTTAGGAAGACGATGAACAGATGCAAGATCTGGAGCTTTCTCAACAGGTTGAGAAGCTGATCAAAGTAACAAACATGGGGTTCGGGGATGAGCCACTGAATGAAAACACTAACCTTATGTCGAGAGAAACTAAGGTCACCACTCATTCCCCTCCACCTCTAGTGGCGGAACCAATCCTGAGTGAGCAAGGAGAAGTTTTCCTCCTTGACAATGATCCAGTTATGGATGTGTACAATCTATCATTTGATGAGTTACAGAAGAAGATTGTATAGGCATAGAGGAAACACTTTCTAGATTATTGCACTTCACCTGCATTCATGAAGAAAAGGGTGGTAGTGTTAGATGTCAGAAAGCATCCAATTATCTTTTACAATTCCACCTTGGCCTATGCAGGAGAAGCAAGCTCAAATATTAAATTCCCATTGGCTAAGAATGAAGAAATGGAAAAGAACTTGTAGGAAACCAAGAAAGAGGTAAAACAACTTAGAAAGCAGAGCACAGTTTCTACAATAACAAAGATGAGGAAAGTGATACTTGATGAAGTATCAACTCTTAAGGCTTCCATGCAGAAGATCTATGATAGATTCATTATTGTGCATAAAGCAGTTTCCCATATGCATGGCTTATAGTAGCAAAGAAAAAAAATTTGTTCAAATTCTCACGGAAATACATGCTGCCATTGCCCATGTGCAAGAGTGGACAATGCGGTACAAAGTGGCCCCGCTTCACTTGCTAAATATGATGAAGCCTCAAGCATAGCTAGATAAATAAAAGTTCTAGATGTTGATCCAGAGCTATGAGAAGCTCACCCCATTTTTAACAGGCCTCATATGTACAGTTGTACAAGAGTTTGGATGTCATGGTGAGAATGCAGAGGATCCCTTCAAGTGGTTCCCTCACCGAGGATAAACAAAAGAAGCAAGTTTGGCTAGAGATCAACAACTACATGGAGTGGCTAAGGTGAGAGGTTTCTAGGTATGACTTGGAGCTCAATGCACATAACATGCAGAAGTACATTGATGGTCCCCTCATGGTCAACACCATGTTGTGCATGCTATGGGACGAGTTCAATACATGTTCCAAGACCATATACCTAGATGCTATGGAGGCAAGAGTTTGCTATTAGAAATACACCATCAAGCAACTTGCAGACATCATCTCATAGTACCGAGCTTGGCAAGAGTACATGACCGAGAAGCACCAATTAGAGGTTGTCGAGTTTGTCTTTCCCAAAATTTCAAAGTCATAGTGTTTTGTTTTGTTAGGCTATCTCTAGCCTATTTTGTCTCACATGGGTGCATGTGGAAAATGTAATATTATCTGTAAATATGTTGTAAGTGAAATTTGAAGTGTCATTAGTGGAATATGAAAGGTCATCATATTATGTAATGATTTTTTAGTAAAGAAGTTGAAGAGTCATGAGGGTAGTTAAAGAGTCATAAATGGGAATGTCAAGGGTCACCCCACCCTTTTTTATAAATAGAACCTCATAACTTATAGAAATTGATTTTGGGAGGTAAGCTTTGGCTAGGTGTAGGCTTAGAAAAGGCTTGGGAGTATTGTGACGAGCCTTGGCTTCTCCACAACATAGAGTGAGTATACTTCTTTAGAGGAGCAAGTGTTCTTGACTATATTGTTCCACTATTGGGGCTAGTGGCTATCAATGGTGTATGTATGAATGGAACTTTCACTTATAATATGCTTTCATGCATATGTTGTTATTGTATTTCGACTATTCCAGTTGCTTTAGCAATGTATGTTTCTTAACTTACGCATTTTCTTATGAGCTAATTTGTATGCAATTGTATGAATCTTGTTGAATGCGTGTTGTTGGATTAACCCATCACTTTAATTTGTAGACTATTACAAATTTTGGCTTGTGATATCATTACGCTTGTGTGTTCCTTTCAGGATGCGTATTATTATAAGATTCTAAGGGGAACACTTAAGTCTCCCCCCTCCATGTGTTAGAGCCCTCGTGCATCTCACTTGACTCGCTACAAGGTCACACACTTGATTAATCCCAAAGTTATAATACTTATCTCTGCGCACTACTGTGGTCAAGGCATTGCACTACCACCCACTACTGGGACTCCTACTCCAAATGGATTGAGGTATAATTAGGACTTCTTATCGGGGATATCCCATGAATGTTGGTGGGTCTAGCACCGTCAAAATTGTCAGCACAAGAAGGAGGGCTAGATGACAAGATGATCCCTTGAAGTGTGTTTTGAATTTATGCGCATCATTCATTACTTATGTCCTAATAAAAACCCCATATTTTTTTTATCATGCTGCTAATTTCAATGTGTCAGTGGATGTTATAGATGACTTGTCCAAATACAAATTCAATGGTGATAATGGAACACCCTTGTTCAGGCACACTATTACCTTTGGTGGATTTTGCGACAAGAATGATGTCCCCTCTGATGACATTTCCTGTGGGTTGTTCTCTTTCACGTTCAAAGGGAATGTTAACAAATGGTGTCACTCATTGCTTGCAACCTCTATACACTCTTTCAATCACATGCTTAAAGAATTATTCAATTATTTCATTTTCTGTGACCATAAAGTACTCAATTGAAAAAATTTAAAATTATGAAAATCCCCTGACGAATCCCTTGAGCACTTTCACAATTGTTTCATTCATTACTATTATGAACTCCCTAAATATGAAGTTGACTTGAAATTTCTAGAGGGAATATTTCAATATCTTGTTTACATTTCTGCGAATTGACACATGTTACAAACTTCCAACTCTCTCCCAACATACCTCGGTGTTGGAGCTTCAGAATCTGAGATGGATGAAGTTGTTGTCCCAAGTGAACCTCTATCCCCTTCTCATCAAAAAATATAGCTCCATGGAATGAGGAGGGAGAATTTGTGAACCCACCTATTGATCTGTCACCATCTCCTCCTACCCCATCTGCTCTAGATTTCTATTCAGATTTGGACTACAAGTCTGATGGTTGTCACATGGTCTCATCCACTCAACCTCCGACTACTGGTTCCTTTGATCCTCCATATTTTGGTATGTTGTGTTCATCCGTTCTAGATTCGACATGTGATGTTCATGAGAATATATTTTGGACGGAGTTTTTGTTGAAAAACCAACTCGCGCTTTTATTTTTTATGAGTATGTGTGGGAGTATGAACAAGAATCTGCAATGAAGGACGACCTCCTTCCACTGATCTGATAATCACCCTATGAGTGACCTCAGTTGAAGATTATTAAACAAAAGGTATTACAGACTCATGTGTTTGTGTGTGCTCTATGTTATTGAAACAACAGATCGATTAGATTGCCAATACACAGACATTTTAAATGGAAAGACAGCTGAGAAATACAGTAAGGAACACTAGACACAAACAGTTTTTAATAAGGATTTCACCCTATTCTCCAGGGCTACGTCTCCGGTCCAACTTCTGTGGTGGCCTTGCTTTATTGTGTCTTATAGCAGATAAATTACAATACAGGGACTCAATGTGAGTTCTCCTGAAGCAGAATTTGCTTAGCAGGGTGGTTCTTGGATTCCCCAAGCCACTCGGAGTACATAGACTCTTGTTCTTCCTACCAGCTCTGTGACCTTTGGTCTATAGTGGAAAGAGCCAACTGTGACGCTCAATCCAGATAGATTCCTCTATGGGAAGGCTTGAATCTTCAAGCTCTCTGGTGCTCGATGTTGCCTATGGTCAGCTCGGCCCGCTGTATGCTCTACTTGGCTTTACTGTCCTTTGTGTTCAATCCTCCTCTTAGGGTTCACTGTTCACTGTCTCTCTAGTCGCTTGGACTCCTCTCCAAATCCTCCTCTCAGTTCGACTGTCTCCATTCATGGCTTTAATCATGGCTTTAACCATTTGATCCCTGTGCCTATTCGGTTCCTCTCCCACCTGCATTGATTCACCTTCTGCAGCTGTGCTTGGCGTTCCCTGTTCGGTGTCAGCATGAGCGCTTAGGGAGTGCCATGTCTCCCCATCTAATTGGTGCCAGCATGCTTCATTGGCTTGTTTCTTTGGTTATGTCATGGGTACGTTCTTTCTCCACCATGGCGGTCAATCAGATTCCAAATCCTTTTTAAATCGCAGCTTATTTCCCTATCAATTCCACTTCTTTCTATCAGGTGCAATCTTAGCTGTCTGATCTGGGCTCCTCCAGATCCAACATCATATGCACGTCGAGCGCAGTTAGCTTGCTCGATCGTTAGCATGTGATCACAATGGTTTTTCTCTCACCTCCGCTGCCATGTGTCGATCGCTGAGTGGGATCTCTCTGCTCTCCTCCAAAACCTCTTACCATTCAAGCGCACCCCGATCGACACCATCGGTTTTCCAGAGCACGGGGCCCACCTTTGTCCTTTAGCATTTTTTTCTTTTTCCGCCCGCGGTTCTCCGGCTCCCAACGTGACCAAGTGCTTAAGGCTCCCCCATTTCGGCCCTGTTTGCCCAGCGATGCGCGCATCAAAATCACCTCCTTTTCCCGATCCGAGGCTCCCAGGGGTTGTTTTGACCTCCTGCGTAGTCTCCATGGGCCTCGGTCAGTACGCTTTGACCGAGGTCCTCATCGCTTCGCGTCGGCTGCCATGGCCACTGGTTCAGGTTGTTTTTTATGCCGTTTTGGATTTCATTAAAGATTTGTTTAACTCGATACAGTCAAAGTTCTTGACAGTCTTTCGTGGATCCGATTCGGATCATGACCTTGTTACCGGGAATAGTGTCCACTCGGATGCTGCTATTCCCACTAAGATGGGTGGCTATCTTAGAAACAAACAAGTAAAGTCTACTTTCATTTTCCTTTATGAAAATAGACAAGAGGGGGATTAAGGAGACCAACCTTAGCCTCGCGCTTGATTTCCTCTCCTTCCTGATAGAGCTTTTCCACTTCTACTTTGTCTGCCTAGCTTCAAAGAGCACCTATGGAATCAAAACAACATACTACTATCGAAGAACAAAGATCTATATTCATAAATAACACATGACCAGATGTGTGTTAACCATACAAATTCATATATAAACAAGTACACAAGAATATGGAGGAAAACTAGAATAGCTTTATTAAGATGAAAAGTAGCAAGAGGATTACAGCCATATGTTCTGACCCAACATCATCCTCCATCCAGAAAGCCCTTCTTCACCTCAAGCAAAGCTTAGATCACGCAACACTATGAATGTACACCAGAAAACCAACAACACTTCTCTATAAGATACAAAATTCCGGCCTCTGGATCTCTGTGATGAGGGATCCATATATAGATGATTATAGGGAGGTGAGTCATCTTCTGGGATCTTGATTAGTGTCCTCTCCCTGATAGTTCCTACTTCCACTTGGAGAATTATGATCTCTTACTCATCCCTGGTCGAAAACAGAGAGGCAAGTGTAAGAGGGGAAGCTTCTGGAAGATTCCATGATCTTCTACCTCGCATTTTGTCCCTGCCATTTGTCCATTCCCGACCATCGCACCCTACAGAGGAGAAATTCAGTATGCATCACACCTTGTACACTGGGAAGGTGATATGCATCGCACCCTCTGCACTGAGCTTTCAGTATGGTCCAGTTTTGATCATGTATGAGCAGTTTTCAGTGGAGAAATTCGAGGAGATGATGTAATCAACTGACCTTGTTCCTTTAGGCAGTGAAGCAACACTTTTAGGGACTTAGGAGCCCTCATTTATGGACATTTATGATTGGGGTTGAAGTGCCCAAAAATGTCTATAATGCTCGGGTTTCTTCGTTTGACTACACCTTTGACTGTGGTCTTGAGCTAGCTTTTTTTTTTATCTAGGTTGGGTGACTAGGATAGGATCCATGTCGTGACCATTTCATAGATGCCCATGTGGCCGGTTTCCTCTCTTGACACCTGTAACCTATTCAACCATGGAAGTGGCTACGGAACACACGCTTAGCTATAGAATTAACTACGTTTTATAGCTAAATTGCAGAAACTAATTTCAAATAGAAAAAACATAAAAAAGTATAACATGTCAATCATTTAATGTCTTGCTTAAGAAAAAATCTATCATTTATCAATGATGGGGATCTGTATTTTATGGAAAAACAAGAGAAATAAGTGAGAAAAGTTGTCAAGGAGAGAGTAATTCTGAGAGCCAACAGTCATGCAGATGAAGTGTTGGCACTGGTTGTGTCTTTAGTGGCCCAATGCACGAAGGGCGTATAATTTAACTGGGTGCGCTACCTCTGCAGAAAGTTACTCGTGAACTACAGAGAAGCACAAGACCAAAGCAAGACCTTCCATTATGCATTGTTCCTACTGTTAAATGTATTGGTTGCGTGGGATTCACTAGAGAGCAGTTAGTTTCCTCCAATTGCAACAGAGCTACCAAAAGCAGCAAATTTCGCTTCACTCTGGGCCATGAAAGACCCCCAAAGGGTCAAGGAAAGTAAGATGTTTTGGATCCTCATGGAATCAAGCATCCATGCCATAATCAACCGTAAGCGGCATCTTTCACTAACTATCTTTGAATAGTTGTATAAATATGTGGAGTTCAAGGTGAATTTCCACTACATTTCCATCAGAGCACAAAAGGACCCCGAGCAAAAAATGGTCTGATCTTCCATACCTGGTCACGGATGATGCAATCATTGCGGTCTTGGAGAGTTGGCCAGCGCATTGACACACAACCTCAAACTTATAAACTAGGTCTAGTAAGTATGTCGTGAAGCAAAATAAGTAAGAGGCTAGGTTAAAGATGGAGCTATGGGCCGAAAGAAGGAGGAAGGAAGTCGAGGACAAAGCCAAAGCAGATCACGCTGACAAAAAGTAGGCAGAAGTGAAGGAAGAAGAGGAAGAGTGTGACTCTAACAGGAGTCAGGAGTCACCTTCTTTGTAGATAGAGGAGGAGGAGTAGTGCTCAGAACAGGGAGGAGTAGACCTAAAGACTACTCCATTCTAGGTTAAGTGCACAAGGGAGCAGGAGACAGTAGGGCCACAGAAGAAGTCCAAGGCCAGCAAATCATCCCTTGACCCAATCACCTTGATAGAGGTGATTTAAATGACATCAGTGATAAAGTGAGGGAAGCGACTGCGAAACTGGTGCAATAGTTCGAGCAGCAACAAAAACTGGCCTTGGTCTCCATTCAAATTGGTCTGCACGAGCTACAGATCCAGGCTACTCAGGTGTAGACCAATGTAGGGTGGGGCAGCATGGCGTCAATCATTTTGGCACCTGGAACCTTAGATGCAGTAGAGATGGTCTGCTCAATGGATCCCGAGGCCATCGTGCTACCGGATGGAGCATTGACTATAGAAACAGAGTCTGAAAAGGCCACTTTTAGTGCTCTCAAGAAAGTCAGGTTAAACTTGGCTAGCTATCAAGTGAATCCCTTCACACCCTACAAGACAGTGTGATCATGGAACTTCGATCTTGAGAACAGTGCGCCTTGAATCCTATCAATGAACAGAAGGTGAACAATTCCCAGATGTTCGTAGAAAAGACGTCTACAATTGATCTTCTTAAGAAGATCGTAGAGAGGATTGAGTGCACAATAGCTGTGGTGGCTGAGGCATGCCGGACTATTCTACAGCTGAAAATCCCAAAAGATGTGCCAGTCTATGTAAGAATCAGAAGCTTTCTGAATGTGTGTGCGACGCACGAACAGAGATGGCTATGGTTCATTTTGAACAGAACCTTAAGATCACAAAACTTGAGTTGAGGACCCATCCTTCGACTCCACCAAAAGTGAGAGAGAAGCACAAGGTCACTATCAAAAATGTCATTGCATTTGTCGATACCACAGTGAAGGATTGCGCTGCACTCTTTGAACAGGCACTCGAAGTAGTTACCATTCTCCAAGAAGATCCCAACCTGCAAAGGTTAGAAACTGAGGCATGGGAACTGCAGCATAGGTACAACGAGGTTAAAGCGATGGCCCGCATTATCACCATCATGCAGAGGTTGGCGAAGCTACAAGAAGCAAAGATGCTTAAGGAACACGTGGATACAAAATAGTGCAAGGAGGCAGTATTGAAGGCCAGGCTGGGGCCTTAGCTAGATGAAGCATATGTGCTCATGACCATCATTCAATGCAAACTGGCTAGTCTGCAGAAAATACAAGGAAACTGGCTAGTCTGCAGAAAATGCAACAGAAAATACAGGCAGACAACACAAGACCAGCGACGAATTCATTGGTAGAGTAGGTGAAGTAGGCAGCGACGCAATGTACCATCGAGGTTGCAGTAGTCAAAGTAGAGCGGGAGGTCTTCACGACAAGATCTCTGCACCGGCTGAGTGACACAAGGCGAGTCACCAGAATTGTGTTGGGGGCCTATTGGGAACATGTCCCTCGGGAATGATGGAATGCTAAGCCTGAAGGAATTGTCCCTTATAAAATTGTTGATGGTGTACAACCCATATAAGAGCAGGTGAATTTGTGGTGGGTCCTAACAAGGCACTCCTTATACAAATGTAATCAAACTTTTTCACCCAACTCAAACTTGTTCGGACCCCTATATTGATCATGATGTTGCTTGTACTTAGCATTGGCTTGGTCCAATATGTCATGGGTCTACTAGAAGATGTGCTAAATTTTCTCAATGAAGTTTTTAGCATTGTTAGCATCAGCCTGGACATGAGCCAAATCTGCCTGAGTAGCTACAAATTGTATGGCCACATCAATGGGATATAGTGGTTGGAATCCAAATACCACATGAAAGGAAATGTGGCCATGTGAGCTTTGGAGAGCTCTGTTGTAACTATGTTTCTCATAGGGGAGGCTTTTATCCCATGTGCGTGGATGCTTACATGAAATTTGTATGATCATCCTCTTGACAACCCCTATTTGGCCATCAGTTTGGGGGTGGAATATTGTTGTTGGAAATGGGTCCCCTAGAGTCAATTTTGAGGTTAAAAGCCCAATTTTTGGGGCTAAAGGCCCATTTTTTGTATAAAGAATGTAAATTCTTTACATTTTGTCATTGTAGAGCGTGAATATGTGAAGAGTCAAAAAGGGCTTCCACCCTTAGTTTAGTAACTTGTGTTGGCTTGATGAGATCCATCCTCAGTCTGCGAACCATGGGAATGTATAAAAAGGGAGAGTATTAGAAGAGTCTAAGCAGTTATGAGTAAGTTTTTTGGGCAATTTATTTATGTAATGGGTCTGTGAGAGCTAAGAGTGAAGATTCTTAGCATAGGAAGGAGGCTCTATAGCTATGTGCGCAAAGGCCTAGGGTAGAAGTCCACAGCTGAGTGCGCGGACCCCTGCAGCTATGTGCGTTGGGAAGTAGAGTCTGTACTAAAAATATGAAACCTTAATAAAGAGAATTATTTTGGAGATACTTGTTTATGAGCTATTTTACTTCTGTTATGAATGTATGCAGTTATGTTATGTTGAATACTGGATTTATGATTTAATGTTGTATTGATGCGCGAATCTATGTGTTTTACTTTGTCATATGAATGCAAGCAAGAATATTTGTTTACGCAAAGATAATTATAATGCATGTTGAATTTATCCAATACCTAAGCTAATTTGGGTATGTTGACATTATGATACATATGTTGTACTTGATGGCAACCCACTCATCTTAGATGATAAATTATAGTGCAGAGAAAAGTTCACGCACTTTCATGCAAAGAAAAGTTCAGGCACTTTCATGTAGAGAAACGTTCACGCACTTTCATGCAGAGAAAAGGTCACGCACTTTCATGCAAAGAAAAGCGCACGCACATGGGAAATCTTATGGTTGGTTCATGGTATTTAGTCCTTGGTATTTGAACCTATGGTTTTGGACCATGGTATCTCGTCAGAAGTGATGATTCCTAGTATTGGGTCCATGGTATTGATTTGTTATGGTTTTGGACCATGGCATTGTGAAAGGCCTAAGACTATAAAAGGAGAAGAAGATCATTATGCAAGGAGCATGTGAAAGTCTTGAATATCTGATGAAGTGTGAGATCCAGTATGTAGACAATGGGTTCATGATGCGTTACTTGATCTGAGATAAGGAGGAATCTCACTGGTTGATGGAGAACAAGATCTAAGGAATGTTCGGGATCAAATGGTTTGGAATGAATCATCTTTATATGGTTTGATTATGGATAGACTAGACCTGAATTATTGATGCATGTTTTATTGTACGCTTGTTATGATCTGGGTATGACTAACGTCTGAAACAGCCGCAAAGTCATGGTTGAATATGTATAGATCTGTACGCGGGTTGGCTTTGGTGAAAGCGCGTATATACGCGGGTTTGATTCATCGTAGTAGCATACACATAATGAAGTATGATGTTTGAAGTTGCAGTTGGGTTTGATTGTTATTGCAGAGTTCTGTAGTCTGCTTTGTGTTCTGGCGACTGTGTTGTTGACAGGGTTTCAGTGTTTCAGTGATTCAGAAATTGATGATGCTAGTATTGATTGTTTTGTGATTCAATGATATTGATGGGTCCAGTATGAAAATTGGATGAAACGTGGCCTTCAGATTATAGTGTTGTGCTTCAGGAGTATCCAGTCTAAAAA
>APFE031535184.1:22877-70931 GCA_000404065.3 Pinus taeda | reverse complement strand
ATCTGTTGAACAAGAAGGAATGTGCCTTCAAAGAAGAATCTACCAAACTAAAAGCTCAACTAGAGGAAGGAAACAAGGTAAGGAAGCTATTCAAGGAAAAATGTCAAAAGTTGCAGGATGAAGTGACATCATTAAGAAATGAAGTAAATGAAAGAAGCACAACAAAAGAAACTCAGAGATAGATCCAGTTACTATGAAAGGCTTGAAGCTATGATCCTCTCGCTAAAGGAAGATCTTGAAGAATGAAAGAAGCAAAATAAAGAACTACTCCAAGCTCTTGAAAAACAAGAAAACGAAGTTCTTGAACTAAGACATCAGTTGGAAGAAGAAAGAAAAGTTGAAGAAAACATGAAGAAGCAGCATCGTGAAAGGGAAGAGAAACTTCAGGTTGAGGTAAATATTCTAAATGATAAATTAGAAGAGAAGGATAAGCTCTTACGATTTCAAGATAGTACTAAGATTTTAGATGATATTATTAGTAGTCAAAGATCTCCTACTAACAAAACTGGTCTTGGTTTTCATGAATCCATTGAAGGTGAATCTAGTTGACAAAGTAAGACAAGGAACTCTAATGCAAAATCTGAGATTCTCAAAAAGAAAATGAAAGGTCAACCCCGTCAGCAACCAAGGAAAGAAATTCTTCAAAGAAAATCTTTTACTCCTCTGATGAATAATGTTGAATGTTATGTATGTCATAATCTTGGACATGTTGCAGCCAGATGTAGAAGAAGAATGGTTCAAGATCATCACACAGATAGATCATCACATTCTAGGTACTTTCAGGGATATTGTTTTTCTTGCAATATGTTTGGTCACAAAGCTGTTGATTGCTATAGAAGGAATATGAAACATGTAAGATGCTATGCATGTAACAAGCTTGGAGATATAGCAAAGGAATGCAGGAACAAAGTACGGGCATCACACCAAAAGGAGAAAACATCATCACACTTGAAGATATGGAAGAAGAAGGAAGTCCAATCAAGAAGATGTGGCATAGCACCATATATAGACATAACAGACTCAGGGGAAGCTGAAAGTGTAAAACTTCAGTGTCCTCAATCTCATATGCAAGTTGCATAGAAGGAAGTCGCATATATATGCGAGTTTCACACTGCACAGTCTCGTATATGTCAGTTTGAGGAAAAACAGTAGGGACAGGCTCAGAAGAAGGGTCTGATATGATTCAGTTCATTATTTGTTCTGTTTGATAATGGTTACAATCTGCTCATGACGTGAGGAAATGTCTTGATACTTGTATGATGTTTAGAAGTGTTTATCCTAACTTGATGATGATAATGCCTTGATACTTCCTGCTGAAATATGCATGATCAGATCTGATAGTAAACAAGATGGCACAGGTTCAGGGGGAGCATATGCTGCATTGTTGACATTATGGTTAGTAGCCCTTGGTGATGATGCTTATATGGCTTAATGATACATAGTTGATTAGATTTGTGGTTGATTCTCTAATGATGCATGTATGGTGCTTACATGGTGATCTTCATATGGATAAGGAGAAGTAGAAAGCTTGATGATGAGTCACTCATATGTTGTTGTCGTCATATGCATAAAGATCATATAATACAATTATGATGCATGATTCCTATAGTTCTTGGCTCTCATGTGGATGAGGATTGTTGCGGTTGATGATCTTGAGCTAAAGATACATAGTATGCTGGATACATGAATGATTACTCAAAATTGCATTGTTGGAGACATGATGATGATAAAATGATAGATTGATACTTACATATGTCGATTGATACAGATGTCCCTGAATGATGATATATGGATGATATATAAGATCATGCAGATCTTGATGTTGATGAGATGGCTATGATGTCTTTCAAGAGGATGAGTTGATATCTATATGCAGACATACCTTGCTACAGGACATTTACAGGTTGTTGATCTGGAAATGGTTGTACGCGAGTTTTATGAAGAACATCTGTGTATATACGCAGGTTTATGTGGATGTAATTGCGTATATGGTGTTTTTGAAGGAAATCAGTGGGGATAGCTCTGGTTGAAGGAAGTCTGATATGGGTCTAACAGAGACCATCTGAAACAGGTTCAGGGGGAGCAGATAAACTTCTAATAACGCATTGTTGGCATTATCTTAGAAGCTTTTGGTTCAAGTACTCCGCTGTTGTTGATTTGAAGTGGAACAAATGCAGAGGGAGAACAGAAGGAGAACATGGTTCCTGATCTGAATAGTGATTGACAGATGCTGCTAATATTAGTTATTGATGACTTTCATAGTCTTGCTCTAGATATTTCGTCTCTATGTCATATATGCCTTTTGCTATTAAGGACATGTAATGGCCTATTTTGGTTTCCCCACTATGCCTGGGATGAATGATGTAATGTAGTTGTTTATCATGAGTGAACTTCTAGTGTAAGCCCACTTGGTTGGGTGGATGAGTCAATATTTTTATATCCTCACTTGGTTGAGAGATGGATGTATGTATGAGTCTTTTATGATAGGAAGGTCATTTATGATAGAGTCATGTTCTTCTTGTAGAACATCTTTTTTCAGATCTTGCCTACAGTCAGGGGGAGCATGAACAACACACTTCAGCAGTGCAGAGACTCAACATGTACTCAGGGGGAGCATGGACAAATTGGCACACCTTGGCATATATAAAGGGGGATCTCATTCAAAAATTTTAGCAGGCACTCAGGGGGAGTATGGACAACAGAATGTTTATCAAAGGAAGAGAATATCTTGGTCTGCCCTTTGCCCTTGATGTCAAAGGGGGAGAGCAATTGGTTGTTGTTGCCATCAAGTCCAAAGGGGGAGATTGTTGGCATTATGATACATATGTTGTACTTGATGGAAACCCTCTCATCTCAGATGATAAATTATAGCGCAGAGAAACATTCGCGCACTTTCATGCAGAGAAAAGTTCACGCACTTTCATGCAGAGAAAAGTTCACGCACTTTCATGCAGAGAAAAGCACACGCACATGGGAAATCTTATGGTTGGTTCATGGTATTTAGTCCTTGGTATTTGAACCTATGGTTTTGGACCATGGTATCTCGTCAAAAGTGATGATCCCTAGTATTGGGTCCCTGGTATTGATTTGTTATGGTTTTGGACCATGGTATTGTGAAAGGCCTAAGACTATAAAAGGAGAAGAGGATCATTATGCAAGGAGCGTGTGAAAGTCTTGAATATCTGATGAAGTGTGAGATCCAGTATGTAGACAATGGGTTCATGATGCATTACTTTATCTGAGCTAAGGAGGAATCTCACCGGTTGATGGAGAACAAGATCTAAGGATAGATCGGGATCAAATGGTTTGTAATGAATCATCTTTATATGGTTTGATTATGGATAGATTAGATCTGAACTATTGGTGCATTTTTTACTGTACGCTTGTTATGATCTGGGTATGACTAATGTCTGAAACAACCGCAATGTCATGGTTGAATATGTATAGATATGTACACAGGTTGGCTTTGGCGAAAGTGCGTATATATGCGGGTTTGATTCATCGTAGTAGCGTATACATAATGAAGTATGATGTTTGAAGTTGCAGTTGGGTTTGATTATTATTGCAGAGTTCTGTAGTCTACTCTGTGTTCTGGTGACTGTGTTATTGATAGGGTTTCAGTGTTTCAGTGACTCAAAAATTGATGATGCTAGTATTGATTGTTTTGTGCTTCAATGATATTGATGGGTCCAGTATGAAAATTGGATGAAACGTGGCCTTCAGATTATGGTGTTGTGCTTCAGGAGTATCTAGTCTGAAAATGTATAAAACGTGGTACTTGGAGGAAGAAAGAGAAGGTTGTTTCCTTCTGTAGGTCGGCACCTACGTACTAGTACATCAGCTAGTCCAAGAGCTAAGGGGGTGGTAGCTCCCTTCCAGTAGCAGTTGGAGAACAAGTAAAGGTTGGAGCATTTCAGTAGGCTAGCACCTACATATTAGTAAGTGGATCGGCTAGTACAAGAGCTAAGGGGGTTCCAGGAGAGTTTGGAGAACAAGAGAAGGTTGTAGCCTTCTGCAGGTAGAAGCGTGCGTATTGGTATAAGACTGCACGAGTACAGAACTATTGTAAAATAAGTTTCTTATTAAAAGAAGATAGAGACGACTTGCAGCAGGTGGTTTTCACACACATTGGGTTTCCACCTTATATCATGGCGTTCATGTGTGCTTCTTGTGTGTGATGATCTGTTCTATTTTATTGCACCTGCTTACTATGCATATGGTTAATGAAGTTCTGATGCACTAACTAAAGATCAACATTTAATGGATTAACTGAATCATAAGTATTCTGGATATACGCTAGTTGCATTAGACACAGTTGCATATACACGCGGGTTCCTTTAATTGAAGTAGCGTATATGTATCTAAGTATGGAAATGAAAAAGTTTTATTGATTTGATAATATTGATTCACCCCCCCCGTCTCATTATTATTTCCAACAGGGTAGACACAGAAGTAAGGGTAATTACAGAGTCGCATAAGTGTTTGAATTTCCTATTCAGGGTACGTGAAGGAAGATCTCAGACCTTCGCGAAGGTCAAAAAGCCGAATAAGAGAAGTATATCGATAAGCCCTAAAACGCTTATTGACCTACATGAGCGAAGTGTTAGGGTATAAAATTACATCACAATTATCTCATGGTACAAAAACTTGGTTCCTGCATCCCCTCATACTGCTTCAGGTGAGACTTCAGTCTGCACTCCGCGGATTAATGCCGAAAGGGCTAGTACTATAGGGATTTACTTGGCTAATTACTGTTGAACCTGGGTTAGGGACCATCAAGCCAACAATCATGGACTTAGTGAGCATGGTATCTAGCATAGACTAGAGGCTTCACTAAAATGTACTCAAAAAAACATTGTCTCGATCTGAGATAATGCACTATGGGATCCCAAAGTGTACCCATACTTGTTTAAAGAACAATTAACAATGTCTTATTCTATGATACTCTTCTTGTAGTATGTTAGAATGACCATCTTAGGGAATATATCGATGACCATGATAATAGAGTCATTACCATGCTTAGTAGAAGGAAGGCCTAACATACAATCCATGGAGATGGATTCCCAAGGCCGACTAAGAGTAGGTATAGGAATATATAGGCCTTTCTTCTTAATGGTTGATTCATAAATGGCATAGGTAGTGCAAGATCTAATGTGCTTCCCAACACCATGTCGAAGGTTTGGCCAATAAAATTACTTCTACAACACTACCACTATTTTCTCTACTCTAAAATTTCCAGCGACCCAACTGTAATGCACCTCCCATATCATCTTGGCACGCTCACTTTAAGGAACATAGAGGTTTCACAGGCGGCATAATAGTGCACCCTAGAGGTGAAAATAATGAACTTTATTGCCTTCTAGGAGCATTTGGTATGTGTTGTCGAATTGTGGATTTCACTTGTAAAGATGCATGCACCCCAAAGTCTTATGTCCATAAGAGTTTAGCACAGTCATCAGTTCCATGAAAGGTGATCGATTGAGGAAGTTTGTAACATTATTGGTACTTCTCTTGTTGTACTTAATGTTCAAATGGAATTATTACAGGTCTATGGACTATTTCTAATGGTGATCGTTCTGCAACTTCCTTGTGTTTGTATGAACAACAGGGGATGGTGGTCTATGTAAATGATTGTTTCCTTCCCTAGAGTGTAATGCTTCCACTGTTGGAAGTCCTGCATAGTGGAATACATCCCTTTGTCATAGGTGGGATACTTCGAAACTGTGTCTAAAAGTGTCAAACTGTGATATGCCACTATATTCCCCTACAAAATAAGAATTGTACCAACAACATAGCCAGAGGCAGATGTATCAAACTCAAATGGTTGTTGTAGGTCTGGTAATGTGAGAACTGGTGTAGAGAAGAGGCGATGCTTCATCTCAAAAAGTACCTTTTTTTTGGGATTCGAACCAAAATAACATTTCTTTTGGTCCACCCTTGGGGACTTGACTCAAAGGCCGAATGATATGAGAGAACCCCTATAGGAACTTCTGGTAGAAATTGGCAAGACCCAGAACGATGAGGATATCTGTTAGAGTGGTTGGGGTTGGCCAATCCTAAATAACTTGTATCTTCATTGGATCCACATTCACACCCCCTCATGAATTATGTACCCTAGATATTGAACCTGGGTCATACCACAATTTCATTTCTCCATGTTGGCACACAATTTGTGTTTTCACAAGGTTTGAAGGACCTATTGAATATGGTGGATCTGCTCTTCCCAACTTTGGTCAAAGATCAAGATGTCATCTAAATACACTACCACGAATTAATTGGTGAAGTTCCACAAGATGTCATCCATCAACCTCATGAAGGTTGTGGGGGAATTCATCAATCATAAAGAAATGATCAACCATTAGAAAAGGACCTCCTTGGATTTGAAGGCAATTTTTTACACATCAGGGGGTTCGATTGGTATCTGGTGATAACTAGACTTCAATTAAATCTTAGTGAAATATTTGGTCCCCTTGAGCTATTCCAGAAGATCATCAATATTTGGGATTGGATAACTATTCTGGACAGTGATCTTATTCAGTGCCCGATAGTCAATACAAAGTCTCCAGGGCCCATCCTTCTTTTGTACCAACACAATCGAGCTCCAATGAGGTGATGAACTTGGCTTGATATGCCTTTTCTATAACAACTTCTGAATCTTCCTCATGATTTCATCATTCTCTAGAACATAGTGTTAACAGATTGGTCCGTTGGGTAGTGGCACTCTTAGGGTTAGATCGATGGAGTGCTTGACCTGATAGTTTAGGGGTACCCCTATGGGTGAGGTGAAGATGTCCCTATACTCCTCCATGACCTTGTCCATCTGTTGCTTCCATGTGGAGGAGCCCTGTCTCGAGGCCATGGATGTGGCCATAATCTTATTATTTCCATGAAGGTGAATCATAAGGAAGAAAAATTTCCTGGTCTAGGAAATGATCTTACTACATTGCTTCACATAGATCAAATATTTGACAGTAGGAAGTCCTACCTCTACTATCCTATATACCTTATTGCCCAAAGAAATAATAACAATGTGAAGCGTAGACTTGTTAGGATTCCAAGAAACTCTCCTAGGTTGTAGCTCAGAGATTCTTGGTAACATATAAATTCAACTATTGTTGCAAGGTTTAATGGAAGGAATGATGGTTTGGTTCAAGCCAGATAACCACTTCTACTCTATTTCATTCCATACATGCATGAACACCCTCAGACTACAAGGCTTTAGACCACCAATGCTCATAGTTTAGATATTTAGGTGAATGTGGAGAATACTAACCACACCAGCAGATACACAAGACCATGTGATGGTCGGCTGCAACTAGTACATAAACCTGCAAATCTAATATATTAATGCAAAGACAGGATGATAGCTCTCCTGCATTAAATAGAAAGAAACCTGAGTAGCCTATTCAGTGATGCATCTAATATTTTAACACAGAGACAAGATGACAGTTATCTAGCGTTAAACATTAAGAGATCAAGAACACAACACATCAGGCACAAGCTTAGAACGGAGGAGAATGGACAGTGGGCAATTAGCAGCAAAAGAAGCTTGTATTGTTGAAAATGAAGATGAGATGCAGCAAGTGATAAAGTGTCTACAGTCTCCAAAGGTTGAACCTTACATCAAATGCCAACCATGATTACATCTTTCTTCTGGATATTTATAAGTTTACATTACAATGGCACCTGGCCGTTTAGGTATGGAGGGGTCTTAATTGACCACCAACTACATTTAATTGCCTGATGGAGTCTTTGAACGAGGTTGCTTGCTTCACTGTGTAAACTGATATGTACAACTGCTGTGATATCCTTTAGGCGATTGGAATGCTCGTAGCAGTGAATTCCATGACTGATAAGTTCTGTTACAGATCCCTGCCATGTCCTTTTCTCCTTTTGGCCATGCTTTTTGTTTAATGTGGTTGTTGGGGATCCGTTTATTATCAGTGAAGTAGATCTGGTCATCTCCTTCCTTGGGCAACAAAATTGACGTAGGACGTAGGGTGCATGGGTAGGTGGATAGTTGGGATGAACGAGAGAGATGACCACTGGATTGGGGAGATGAAAGGTGGAGATGGCTCGGTGAAGGCTATTGGCCGAAGTGGGATCAGGGTGTGTCAGGGCCGTTGGATCTTCATTGGACAGACCAGACGATCATTCGGTAATGGAGCTGCATGGGCGTTAACAGGTGAGGGTGGTTTACTTAGGCAGTAATGGTTTTCATCACACTGCTTTCAAGCACTAATTGGTAATTGCTCAGGGCAATGAAATTCCACATAATGAACGACAATTAGCAGTAGATGAGAGAGAAAAAATATCCTCATCGTGCGCTATCGTTTTATCTAGTTGTCCGCACGATATGTGTGAAGGTTGTTAGATCTCGGTGGAGATGATCTGAAGGTGGAAAGTGGTCAAGTGGGTCGCCTTTATCAGGTGTGATGTGAGTCGTTGGATTGGCAGGGGTTGATCAATTGTGGGGATGTGGCATGATGGGTTATGAGCATGCAAGGCATATGGATAAGGTTTTATGGTTAGATTAGCTTTGCACTTAGGGCTGAGGCCAAAGGGAATTTTGTCGAATTTGGAAGGTTCATTTAGGAAATCGTGAAGGTTAAAGGTAAGAGGGGTGAGGGAAGAAAGGAAAAAGTGACCAATGTAAGCCCCTTTTGGGACACAACCAATAAGACCAAGATTCTCTCTGTCATTAGAAAGTTGGTGCTACATAGCAGAGCTAACACTCACTCCTTCTGGGGATGAAATCCTCCTTGTGAGGTCTCAAGAACCTTAGACCACTGCTTTTCATATAGAAACAATATTAGCAAGATTTCCTAGTATTCCATTAGGCATGGAGTCTAATTAAGCCTACACCTAAAACCTGTAAAAGACATATTTTACAATGTTGGGGCCTAAAGGTCTTAAACAACATAAACCTTCAAAAACCGCTCATTAACTAGACCACCAAAAATTATTTCTCCTTCCATACTTTGCAGCATAAAAGTGTTGTTCCCCTAGACTTGAGCAATGACAAAAGGTCCAACCCACAGAGCATCGATTTTTCCATGATTGCCTTTCTTTTCTTTCAATGCATCCCATTTAAGAACCAAGTCTCCAATTTGAAAATTGTCCATCTTTGCCTTTCTGTCAAAGGCTTCTTTGATTCTCTTTTGATGTGTTGCAGAATTTTCAATCAATTGATCTCTGATTTGATGCACTTCAGCCAAGTCACTAATCCTCTTTGCCATCTCATTTTCCTCATTCTACTCTTCCTACAAGAACTTGGCCACAGGGAGGATCAACTAGATTGGGAATACAGCCTCAGTGCCATATACCAGCTTGAATGGAGAATTCCCTATGGATTTCTTGGTGGTCACCCTATCGACCCACAATGCAAACTTTAGTTTGGAATCCTAGTTCCTTTTGATGTCTTCCAGTAGCTTTTTGATTATCCTTATCAGGATCTTATTGGATGATTCTACTAGACCATTGCCTTGAGGGTATATGAGGTGGAATGCACTAGCTTAATGCCCATTAAGTCACACATGTTGACCAACTCTTTTTCCCTGAAGGTTGCTGCATTGTCTGTTACCAATTTGTGTGGACAGACAAACCTGGTGAAATTTTTTTTTGTCAAGAACTTCATGACAACATGGTGATTAGCTTTCCTAGTATGGATGGCCTCAATCCATTTAGTGAAGTAATCAGTGGCTACTAAGATCCATCTGTGTTGGCCACTAGAATGTGGATTAATTTCCCCTATGAAATCCAAGCCCCACTGCTGGAAAGGGCCACTGGCATGTATTGGCTTCAAGGGTAAGGATTTCAACTGTTATTTTCCTTCAAACCTCTGGCACCTATCATAAGATTTTACAAATAAAAATACATCAGAAAATAGAGTGGGTCAATAATACCCAGCTTTGAGGATCTTGTGGGTTGTGGTTTTCCAATAGTGATGTAATACACAGATGCTGGAATGAAACTGATGCATGACCTCCCCAGATTGTTCTTTATCTAGACATCTTAAGAGGATTCCTGATGGGGCCCTCCAATAAAGCAAGCTTTCATGAATACAATACTTGGCTGCCTTTAGCTTAACGGTCTTAGCTTGACTCGAGCTAAGACTTGGAGGGACTTCTAGTTTCAACAAAAAGTGAGCTATTTTATCATACCATTCACAAGAGGCCAGATTTTCAACCAAAGACTGGTTCTGCCCTCGTTCAACTATTTCTCCCCCTGTCTGTCTATCATCTGAGTTTGTGCTTATCCAATTCATGTCCAACATCCTACACTTTTCTTCAGCCATCAGCTTAGCAAGGCCCTGACCCTTAATAAGCTTGGTGGGCATCAGTTCTATGTTGAATTCAATAAGATTTGCAATCCTTTTAGCCCTTCTTCCATCAACATTTGGCTGCATCAAGACATCCTTTACTTAAGCAGAGGGCACATATGCAATTACCTTGGAGTGCAGAATGTAGATTCGGAAATATTTTAAAGATTTGATAAGAGCATAAGCTTTCTTTTCAATAATATCATACCTTAATTCAACATCCCTTAAGGTTTTGTTGACAAATGTCACTAGATGCTACAAATCCTCATCATCTTTCTACAATAAGACTGCTGCAAGGGTGTCACTGGAAGCAAAGGAGAAGATATGGAACTCCTTGCTATAGTCTCGGCTGATCAAAGTGGGAGCTTCCATAATAGCTCTTTTGATGGCATCAAAATATCTTCTTGTTGCATCAGTCCATTTGATTGCTAATCTCTTTTTTAGCATAGAGGTGATGTGTTTTACCAATTTTGCAAAATTAGGAATAAACCTCCTTATAAAATTTATTTTGCCTAGAAAGGATTGGATGTCCTTTTTTGATCTTGGAACAAATAAGGTCTGTATCGCTTTCACTCTCTCTGGGTCAATCTTGATACCTGCAGCAGAAACAATGTTGGGTTGTGTTATATTCTTTCCACAACTAACCTACGTAGTGAACCAGGGGGTTAGAGGGGGGGCGGAGCCCCCCCTTCGTTGTGCCGATTGCGTAGCGAGGGGGTCACAGGGTGGGCGGCATCCCCCCCTATCTGGGAGGTTTGAGGGGGGTGGGTATTCCCCCCTCTACGGGGTCTGGTGTAGCACCCTGAGAAAAAAAAATTTGGACCCTATATTAGGTTGGGCGAACCTACCTATGGTTTTCGGTCCATGGTTTTGGACGCGATGGTTTTCGGTCCATGGTATTGGATGCTTCGGCATGTATAAATATGTATTGTAACATTGAAAGGAACATAATGAAAAATCAAGATGGTAGTCTTGGTTTTGGGATCCAGTGGGAAATCTCTGTGTATATGTGTTTTATGTGTTATGCTCTCACATTTTTATTTTTCCTATGATTTAGAATTCGTACGCAAGTAATTTCTGTACGGGGTTAAAACCTACAAACAATGTGTCCTAGAAGCTTGCCCTCTTCTAAAGAAAATTGTGACTTCTTAGGATTCACTGATTTCCTAAACCTTCTGTACTTCAAAAACACTTTCTTCAAGTGCTGCAAATGATCCTGATGGCTACTAGAGTATACTATTATGTCATCCAGGTAGACAAGGACAAACTTATCCTTCTCTCCTATAAATGCTATATCCATGGCTCTTTGAAAGGTATCCCCAGCATTCATCAGCCCAAAGGACATCTTGGAGTACATAAAAGTGCCCCAAGGAGTGGTGAAAGAAGCCTTTTCTTGGTCATCTGGATGTACAACAACTTGGTTATACCCTAAAAATCCATCCAAGAACGACACAACTTTAGCTACTGAGACTTTCTATAGCAAATGTTCCATCTTGGGCAGGGGATAGTTATCTTTCTTAGAGCATTTGTTCAGGTTCCTAAAATCAACACACAGCTTGATTTTTCCACTTTTCTTCCTCACCACTACCAATTTGGCTACCCACTTTGAATATCTAAGAGGAAATATGCTTTTGGCAGCCAACAACTTCTTGATTTATTTTTCAATCAAATGGAGAAGCAAAGGATTTATGGGTCTCAACTTCTGCTTGAAAGGAATGGCGTCTTTCTCCAACGGGATCTTATGTTGGATGATATTTTTGTCATAAGTTTTAAGGTCACTGTATTCCCAAGCAAAGACATCAGTAAATTGCTTCATTAAGGTGCAGTACTCAAAACTTTGGGCAGCAGTCAAATGGGTAGACAGATTTATATACTTTGGATGATTTGGACTCCCTATGTTATGCCTATGGACTGCAGACTGATTTTCCTTTTGGGCAATCTTATGAGGCACATCATTATGGTCAAACAGATTCTTTAGAGGCACTAGCCCTTTAGGTATATGATTGCTAGGCAACTGTACAATATTGTATTGGCCAATTCTGTTCCTTGGCTGGGGTTGGGGACATTCCTCCAAGGTTTCATTCTCTTGATCAATTTGCATTTCAGAGAATTCATCAATGACTTGTAGAAACCTATTTACTTCATCATCATCCTCAAATACTTTCCAGTGCTGGACATTATCAGGCAACGATGGTCTATATTTTATCTGGACTTCATAAGCCAATCTAGGGGGCATGGGAGGGATGAACATGTAGTAGACACATCAAGGGAATCAGCAAGCTCATTTTTTACTCTAGGAATATATGAGATACAAAAGCTATCAAAAGAGTCTTTGAGTCTCCATACCTCATCTCTATATGCTTTCAACCTTGGGTGCCTTGCTTGGAACATTTTGTTCACTTGTTGAATGATGAGATCAACATCCCCAAACACATTTATGTCTCTGATTCCCATGTCTTTGGCAACTTTTAAGCCTAATATCAAAGCCTTGTACTCTACTGTATTGTTGGTGACCTGAAAAGTCAGCGTAAAAGATAGATGTGTGCTTTCTTGTTTTGGAGACACCAGCACCACTTCTACTCCCGCAGTTTCCTTTGAACAAGCTTCATCAAAGAAAATATCCCAAGCCTATGTCCCTTCCTTTTCCATGGCCTGGCATACTGGTTTCTTGACCTTCACCAAGGCCCTCTGAGATTATTCAATTTGGAGAATACATGCTCCAAAATTAGTGTCCACAGCGTAAATGGGATGATTAGTGGGATTCTTCTCATTACTGATGATATATGCCAATTGGGCTTCCCTGTATAGTCTTTTGCTTTCTCCTCCAAAAACTGGGATGGTGGCATAAGACAAGTCATTTTGCAATGTCCCACCCAACCTCTTAATCCACCCTCTAGAAAGTAGCATACCAAACTTAGGGGGAACATTTGTTACCACAATATCCATCATTGTGCTTTTCATGGGCAGCTGAGTTAGGGTGATGGCTAAATCTTTGATTAACCCCAGACATTTCACCTTCATCGAATCAAAGGAGAACAAGTCATGATAAGGTTTGGTAATATCAAGGCCTAACTCTTCCATGACAGCTTTAGGCATCAGATTATGGCTAGCACCTGTGTCCAATAGATAGTTGTGGAGGATTTTGTCATGAATGGTCAAGGAGACATAAAATGATGCGGAGCTGCTATCAGACGGTTCAGTCATTGGGCTAAGCACAACTGCAAGTTTGTCATCTTATAAATTCACATTGTCATTGGAGGCTCCTGTGGCTTTCAACTTAAGGGCATCAAGGATGGGCTTCTTAAAGAGCTCACTCTTTACAAGTTCTATCAGAGGCACAAATATTTTTAACTTCTGGACTTCTGATTCAAAACTAAAAGGGGAAGCGGACTTGTCATGGCCTCTTACCTCTTGAGCGAGTGTTTTGAGGATGATGGGATCAGCTGCTGGTCACTTATGCTTGTTGATCTATTGCTCTGTGGGGACAATAGCTCTTTGGGCATGATTCTCTTTGACATTACTCATTCTTGACCTCAAGTTATATCTCTGCTCATCTTCAGTCTACAGAATAGTTTCTCTATCTCACTCTTGACTAATCTAGTCCCTGAGTAATGACTCCTTGTAGGCAGCTAATGTCAAAAAGGCAACACTGCCCTTGTCTTCCATGCAGTGAATCTCATCCTCTTCATCAAACTGCTCCTCCTCCATGGCTACGTTCTAGAAAGGAATCTTAACCCATTGTTCTTCACTAGCCTCTTTTCCTCTCTGAATGATCTACAATTGTTCATTTTCTCTTCTGTATGGATTTTGATTTCTAAGAGAAAATGTATTAGGAAGCCTTGCTTTCCTAGAACTCTGCTCGACCTTCAGCTTGGAGATTTCAACAGCCAGTGACTCTATCATTTTAGTCATTTTGTCTATTTTGGGTTTTGAAGATGAAGAAGAAGAGGAAGAATCACCTCTCTACCTCCTTCTATCAACATGTCCTTTGAGTTTCTCTGTAACCATGATACTGGATTCCACCTCCAAGGTTGCATCTTGCATTTTAGCTAGAGAAGAACATCTTCTCTATCTTAATAGCATGCAAAAATTAGAATCAAAGGCATTGGCATAGGTGAGTTTGGTAGAGGTGGGGGTAGGCTTCACTTCAGTTGGTATCTTGCTATACATACGATTGAATCTTTTATTAAAATCAGACAATGACTCCCCATTTTCCCTTTTCAGGTTTCCAAACTCAGTATGGTAGTACAACAGGTCTTTCTTATCTCCCCAATGCTTTAAAAACACATCATCTAATGCTTCAATGTCTGCTATAAACCTAGGGGTCAACTCTCTGAACCACTTTCTAGCCTCTCCATCAAGGTTTTGGACAAATACTCTCATCCACACAACATCTTCACTGATATCTAGGTTATCAGCATAGCTATAAAAAGACTCAAGGTGTTCTTCAGCTGTTACTCCCTCTGTCCCAGTGAACTTAGGCATGCATTTCTGATATTCTCCTGCAGGCATGGCATTCAAACGAATAGGCAGGACCAAGGGTCCATACCTAACAGCTATTATTCTTTCCATTTTGGTGGGTGCTTGTGGACCTGCCATGATTGGGGTGGATGGAAGGGTGCTAGCAAATTGAATGATAGAAAGTTGAGAAATGAATGACAGGGCTAAAGGAAACTGATGGACTAGAAGGGAGGTTTCCTTTGGGCCGAGATCCAAAGGAGGACCTAAAGAAATGGGAGCTTTATGATTCTCTGAAAATATTTCTTCACTACTAGTACTAGAGGCTATATTTTCAACATGTAGATGCTCTGTTACAAGCCTTTCTAGCAGAGATACATAAGATTGTTTAGGCTTACCTAATCCTGATGCTCCCTTTTGTGATGTCTTTCTCTGCTTGACAATATTCTCAAGTTTAGGTATTGGGTCAGCTGGTGATTTCTGAGGATTTCTCCAAGTATGCCTCACAAACTTAGCCAGAACTGTGATGTGGAGTTCCCAAGAGATTCGGCCTCCAGTAGAGTCGCTAGATAGATGATTACAACCAAAAATGTGTCTATACTATGTCTATCATAAAAGCTAGATTTGTTTTGTTCTCCCAGGGAAGTTGAGCTATAATCTCCTCTCCCCAGCAATGGCGCCAATTATGTTAGGATTCTAGGAAACTCTCTTATGTTGTAGCTTAGAGATTCCTGGTAACATATAAATTCAACTATTGTTGCAAGGTTTAATGGAAGGAATGATGGTTTGGTTCAAGCTAGATAACCACTTCTACTCTGTTTCATTCCAAACATGCATGAACACCCTCAGACTAGAAGGATTTAGGCCACCAATGCTCACAATTTAGATATTTAGGTGAATGTGGAGAATAATAACCACACCAATAGATACACAAGACCATGTGATGGTCTGCTGCAACTAGTACAAAAACCTGCAAATCTAATCTATTAATGCAAAGACATGATGACAGCTCTCCTGCATTAGATAGAAAGAAACCTGAGTAACCTATTCAATGATGCATTCAATATTTTAACATAGAGACAAGATGATAGTTATCTAGTGTTAAACATTAATATATCAAGAACACAACACATCAAGCACAAGCTTAGAACAGAGGAGAATGGACAGTGGGCAATTAGCAGCAAAAGAAGCTTGTATTGCTAAAAATGAAGATGAGACACTACAAGAGACAAAGTGTCTACAATCTCCATAGGTTGAACCTTACATCAAATGCCAACCCTAATTACATCTTTCTTCTGGATATTTATAAGTTTACATTACAATGGCACCTGTCCATTTAGGTATGGAGGGGTCTTAATTGACCACCAACTGCATTTAACTGCCTGATGGAGTCTCTAAACAAGGTTGCTTGCTTCACTATGTAAATCTAATCTACACAACTATTGCGTTGTCCTTTAGGTAGTTGGAATGCTTGCAGCAGTGAAGTCCATGACTGATAAGTTCATTTACAGAGTCATGCGATGTCCTTTTCTCCTTTTGGCCATGCTTTCTGTTTAATGTGGTTGTTGGGGATTCGACTATTATTAGTCAAGAAGAGCTGGTCATTTCCTTCCTTGGGAAACAGAATGGACGTAGGATCTAGGGTGCATGCATAGGTGGACAGTTGGGATGAGCGAGAGAGATGACCGTCGGATCAGGGAGATGAAAGGCAGAGATGGCTCGGTGAAGGTTATCAGCCGAAGTGGGAGCGGGGTGTGCCAGGGTCATTGGATCTTCAGTGGATAGATCGAATGATCATCGGGTAATGGAGCTCCATGAGCGTTAACGGGTGAGGGTGGTTTACTTGGGTGGTAATGGTTTTCATCGCACTTCTTTCAGGTGCTAGGTGGTAATTGCTCAGGGCAGCGTGATTCCACACAACAAACGACACGTAGTAGCAAATGAGAGAGAAAAACCGCCCTCATCGTGCGCTATCATTCAATCTAGTTATCCACGTGATATGTGCGAAGGCTGTAAGATCTTAGTGGAGATGATCTGATGGTGGAAAGTCGTCGAGCGGGTCTGCTTTATTGGGCACAATGTGAGCCGTTGGATAGGCGAGGGTTGATCAATGGTGGGGATGCAGTGCGATGGGTTACTAGTGTGCAAGGCATATGGATAAGGTTTTATGGTTAGTCTAGCTTTGCGTGTAGGGCTGAGGCCAAAGGGAATTTTGTCGGATTTTGAAGGTTCATTTAGGAAATGGGGAAGGTTAAAGGTAAGAGGGGTGAGGGAAGAAAGGGAAAAGTGACCAATGTAAGCCCCTTTTGGGACACAACCAAATAGACCAAGCTTCTCTCTGTCATTAGAAAGTTAGCGCTACATAGCAGAGCTAACAAGATTCATACACAACATAATGCTTCCACAAGTATGGTTTGCTTAATAATACATCACAAACTTCAAGAGAAGCAACATCACATAGTACCTCATCTGTGAAGGGCTTCATGTTGTCGGGAGGGCGACACTGCCGGTTGAAACGGTGATATTTTCCTTGGTGAAGCCATCTGATGGTGTTTGGTTGTAAGTGTGGCATGGTTGGTAGGCCCAACCACTTCATGACCTCTTCTAAAATGAGGTTCTTTTGGCTTAAGTTGTCAAAAATTAATTACAATTAAGAGCCCTTCACCGACAGTCGTGAGTGGAAGAGTTGTTCCCCCGCTTTGGATCTTCGAGCTCAAATGTCTAGATCTTGATGGCGGAAATGGTGATACTAGGATCCATGTTAATAATATCATTCCCATTTTCATTCCCCTTGTCAGGTTCTAACTTTGAGTCCTAACATGCATCTTGATTCAAAATCCTTCAGCTCGACCACTAGTGACTGCTTGGCTCGACGCTTACTTGTGTTATGAGTGAGGCTCTTATAGAACTCACACCATTTCCCTTTATCCTTCTTTGTCTTCATAGTGTTGTTCTTTGCCTAAGGCTTCAACGGGTTGTCGTGGGTCACCCCGCCTTGGCTTTGTACTTTTTTTTGGAATTTAGGGGTGCTTTTCTTTTTGCTTTAGATTTGCAAATCTAAAGTCTCACTTCTTCTATTTAAATTTCTATTTGATCTTGACAACATATCAATAAGCAATGCCAAGTGAGGAGATATCTAAGAATTCCATCACGTCTTGGATGTACTTGTGTAGACAGCCATAGTAGTTGAGTAACAAATTCCACCCAAAATTCTTGATACCCAATTTTGTGTGAAGGGTATGAAAAATATTAGTGAACTATGACAAGTCTTGGTTCCTTCCCTACCGCAACATGATCCACTTTATGTATTTATCTTCATAGCACCCGCTAAGGTAGTATTGTTCCTTAATGACGTCTCAAAAAGAATTCCAAATGGGTGTTGCTGAAAATAGTGAGGGTTTTAAATAGAGGAGGAATGACCTGTTATAGAGTTTTATGAACCCAATGTTTCGAACTACCAAGCGAGTCAATCATCAGGGGATGCGACAATAGATATTCTAGAGATATTCATGATGTATCCATGAGCTATATTTTAAGTTATATATATAGTTTATGAAGGAGTTAATCTAAGAAATTAGGTCAGCCAATCTCCACTTAGTTTGTTAATATTCAGATTTATTTATTTATTATTTTTTAGTTAATTTGTTTATTTAAATTAATTAATTTTTTAATTAATCAATTAGTTTGTTAATAAATTAATTAACTAATTTGTTTGAGTAATTAATTAAGTAAACAAAATAACCAATTAATTAATTAGCATAACATGTTCACTCCTCCTCTCATCACATCTACATGGAAGAAGCCAAACTAGTTAGAAAAGAAGACCACTATCTTAAAAGGGAAATCAAAGAAGCCATTGAAATAGAAAAAAAAGGAAGAACAACTTGAACAGAGATGATGGATTAAAACTAAGCAACACTTGGAAACCTTTACTTGAGATCTTAAAGAACCAATAATTAACTCATATCCTTTTTAATAATTTAATCCCCCATCTATCATTAAAAGATTAATAAAATATAAATCATCTCAACAAGAAAACATTATATAACATCCTCCTCAAACAATAAAACAAAAATATAAATAAACACATAAATCGAATAATTGGTTATTTCATAACTAATCATTTGATAATATTAAAATAAATTAAAATCATAACCTATTAATTATAATAGCATGGTAACACATGTATTTAAATTAAACATATAGTCGTATTAACTCATATTAAAACAGTTAGAAAATAAACAATAGGAATCATATAGAAAATTATAAGGATTTAATTAAACAGGTTAGTTAGTTAATTAATTAATTAGTTAATTTGTTTCAATTAATTAATTACGTAAACATATTAGTTAATTAATTAAAGAATTAATTATAGCATTGATTAAAACAAATTAATTAATTAAACATATAAATCAAATAATGGGTTATTTCATAGCTAACCATTTGATAATATTAAAATAAATTAAAATCATAACTTATTAATTATAATAGCATGGTAACATGTGTATTAAAATAAACATATAGTCCTTATACTCATATTAAAGAGTTAGAAAATAAACAATAGGAATCATATATAAAATTATAGGGAATTAATTAAACAAGTTAGTTAATTAATTAAACGAGTTTGGCTTCTTCCATGCAAATGTAATGAGGAGGAGTGAACATGTTCTGCTAATTAAACAGATAGAAAATAAACAATAGTCCTTATATTCATATTAAACAGTTAGAAAATAAACAATAGGAATCATATATAAAATTATAGGGAATTAATTAAACAAGTTAGTTAATTAATTAAACTAGTTTGGCTTCTTCCATGCAGATGTAATGAGAGGAGTGGTTATTTTGTTTAACTAATTAATTACTCAAACAAATTAACTAATTAATTAGGGAATTAATTAGGAATTGATTAAAATGAATTAGTTAATTAATTTTACAAATTAATTAATTTAATGTAACAATTAATTAACAAACTAATTGATTAATTAAACAAATTAATTAATTTAAAAATAAATAAATAAATCTGAATATTAACAAACTAAATGGAGATTGGCCAACCTAATTTCTTAGATTAACACCTTCATAACCTATATATAAATTAAAATATAGCTCATGGATACATCGTGAATATCTCTAGAATATCTATTGTCGCATCACCTGATGATGGAATCACTTGGTAGTCCGAAATGTTGGGTTCATAAAACTCTATAACAGGTCATTCCTCCTCTATTTAAAACTATCCTCACTTGTATGGATTCATTATTTAATAGTGAGGGTTCCCCATCATCCCTCTGTTCATAGTAGGTTTCCCACTAATCCTTGACATGGGGGTTGACTTTGAGAAGTGAAAAAGTAATAATTTCTTAATTGGAAAAGTCATGAACCAAAAAATATCCTTCCAATAGATTTAACCATCTATCTATGACACCTGCATCTATCTGGACTTAAAATATAGGAATTTCAAAGTTGACTTGTACCTTAAAGGGAGTGGCATCTCCAGAGTGCTTGTTGGATGAAGATGTGTCACTTGTGCGTAGCCGTCAAAGGATGTGGGAAAAGTTATCCATCATCTTGTTCCTTTGTTTCTCGAGGGCTTCTTTGAGGAATATTTTTAAAGGATCTCCTACTCCCTCATATTTCTTTTCTTCCACCATGGGAGGCCATCATGGGTTACAGGGTTGGTATTGAAAAGGTTCAACCAATTTGAGCCCTAACTCTTTATACCCTGACCTTGATGGGGACATGCAAAGAAAAATAGAAAAATAATATAACACTCTAATGCCACTGATCTAAAATTATACAAGAATGCAACAAAATACATATACAAACATAAATACATAGATGAAACATAAATAAAACTTTATTTCATTAATATCAAAGAATTGAAATATGCTTACATGGAGAATGGAAATAAACTAGTTCATGCGATGGTAGCTTATCTCTAAGAAGAGATGTGGTAGCTACATGCCTCTAAGTTGTGTTACGTTGAGGCTTAAGGGCCTTTTTTTTATTGAACAACAAAGGAAAACCATAAACAACTAAAACCCTAACCCCAGGAGATGGAATGCCATGAGTTTATTGGCCCCATTGGGGTTAGCTGGGCACCCAAGTTCCCAGGGTTGTAACTTGGCCATATTATCTCTATTTTCCACGTATGATACCTCGTTGGAAATATCTATCGAGTAATAAAATAATTGCGATGGGACCATTAATGGGCCAGTTACGGACCTAAAAAAACCGCCATTTAGGGGGCTTAAAATAGCTCTTGAAGATCAGGACCCAAAACATAGCTAAAAATAGTAAATGCTAATATAATCTAGGTAATAGATGAAACTGTTGGCTTAAGGGGGCTTGACCCAAGTTCAGAGTTGTTCGCGTCAACAAACAAAACCCTAACTGTTGGCCCTTTCAGCAACAACCTGCATAACACTAGCTATAGTGTCACTTGAAGTAGTATTGGGGGATGCTAGAACTAGGTTTCTCCATTGAGGGACATGTGATATGTGGTTCTCAAGCTCTGGAAGTGCATATCTGCCTTCGTGCAAATCGGTATCCTTCTAGGGCTCGCTACTGTAATTAGGGTAAAATGGCTTCTAGACCTTTGCAAAGGTCTACAATCAGTCTTTGCAGACCTTAAACAGATGATTTATATACTTTCACGCATCAATAAATAACCCTAGATCTAACTTCGCGCAGATCTATCCAATTTATTAGAAATTATAGTCGAATCAAATCTTAACTTCGCAAACATAGATAAGAACTTAAAGAGTGCATAAATAAGGTAGATTCAGCAGTTTCACGCAGCATTCAGACATTATTTTATGAAAACATATTATTGAGTGATAGAATATAACATAACAAATTTAGCATAAATGCTCAGATTGTACAGTAATTCTTCAAAATCATCCTTTATTGATATTCAATGTTCATATTACAGACTCCTCTACCCTGTGCACTTAGTTGCAGTGGTCCACATACTGAGATGCGGACTTACCAAGGCCTCCTGCACACTCAACTATAGGAGCCTTCCCCTTCTCGCCTAAGTACAGGAAGCAGAGCCTTCCTGCCTTATCACTCACCCAAAAGAATCTTTATCTTGACTTAGCTTACTTAGTTCTTCCTTTATAGACTCACTATGACTCAAATATATAGCATTCTTTCATACAATACCATGGTCCGTGGACCATGGGAGAATCTTAAAATTGACTCAAAACAAGGGGCTAAGAACCCTTTGACTCCTATCTACCTGCACACTCCACATCCATATGTCATGGAGACTTTACATATTTTTACAAAACTTGGGTTAACTAACCCCAAAACTGACCCTAGGGACCCTATCCCAATAGGCCCCCAACACAAAGATCATGACTGGCCCTTAAGTCACTCAGCTGGTTCCTCGATCTTGCTGTGTAGTCCCTCGAGCTCAACCTGTAATACTGCAACTTCAACAGTGCTCTGTTCTGCAACATGCTTCATTTCTTTGACCAATGTTTCTGTTGTCGGGCCCTCCACTACTAGGCACATTTTCCTCTATGTCTACTATAGCACCCTTAGCTTTTCCTCAAGTGACAGAGTAATCTGACAAGCTTCCTCTAGCCATAGTTGTAATCTAGCCTTTAGCAAGGCCTCTTTCCTCTGCAATTCTTCCACTTGTGCTTGTAGTTGCTTTCCCTCTTATAACTTCACAAGGCATTGCATTGGCATCAAAGTGCACACAGTCGCTTGAACCTCATCAAAATTCCACTATAGCTCCCAAACATCAGTGTTGAGTTTCTTTAGGGTCAGGTCCTCCTGCAGATTTGCCCATAATTCTATTATTGCATCGAATATTGTTGTGCAGTCATTGACTGCTCTCGTCCCTCCAATAGAGTTGTTGGCTACAACTTCAACTGTAGCTCTACTATCTTCATCTTGAAATCGAAAGTCACCTTGTCGACTTCCTCCCTTGATGTACGTACTGCAGCTTTGATGGCAGATATCCAAAGTTTTTCACCATAAATAGTGTCTATCCGCTCCTCTTAATTGATTTTTAGCCATCAAATCATGAATAGTAACCTTAATGATTACTTTCAGACCCACCTGTGTGGCATCATCCTCCATGGCATAGCTCATCCAATGCAACTTCACCTGTCACACCCCTGTCATCTGTTGCATGGTCTTTCTACCTCGTGCTTCTCCTAGGCAATCAACATAGTTTATAGTCTCACAATCCCTTGCAACTTCTTGGATTACTAAGATTATCCTACTGTCATATAGCCATCACGCAAGGGGGGAGATCCCCTGTGTACAACTTCAACCTACTCCTGTTTAATTTTCCAAGGAATGGTTCTCCATTCAACTTCATGAGTTGAACTGTGCCACCATCCGTGATCTCCTTAAAAAAATACGACCCCAACCAGTTCATTTGAAATTTTCCTGGAAACATGGTGAACTTGATTTCATATAACAACACCAAATAGGGTCCATATGGTTAGTTTTAGGGTTAGTTAACTGAAGTTTTGTATAAGTTTTGTAAAACGATGTAAGGTCTCGACCAAATATGGATGTGGAGCACATAGGTAGATAGGATTCAAAGGGATCTTAACCCCTTATTTTGAGTCGGTGTTTAGATTCTCTCATGGTCCATAGACCATGATATTGTGTGAAATAATACTATATATTTGCGTCATAGCGAGTCTAGAAAGGAAGAACAAGAGTAAGTTAAGTCAAGATAGAGACTATTTTGGGTGAGTGCTAAGGCAAGAAGGCTCTGATTCTTGTACTTAGGCAAGAAGGGGAAGGCTCCTACAAATGAGTACGCGGACCCCTGTAGCTGATTGCACAAGGTGGAGGAGTCTATAATCTGAACATTGAACATAAATAAAGGTTGATTTTGAAGAATTGCTGTGCAATCTGAGTATTTCTGTTAAATCTATTATGTTATATTTTGTCACTCAATAATATGTTTTCATAAAATAATGTCTGAATGCTACAAAACTATTGAATCTATCTTATTTATGCATGTGCGAAACTGTTGAATCTATCTCATTTATGCATTCTTTGAGTAATTATCTATGTTTGTGAAGTTAAGAGTTGATTCGGCTATGGTTTCTAATGAATTGGATAGATCTATGCGAAGTGAGATCTAGGTTTATTTATTGACGCAAAAAAGTAGATAAATCATCTTTTTAAGGTCTACAAAGATTGATCATAGAAATTTGCAAAGGTCTAGAAGCCATTTTACCCTAATTATAGTAACGAGTCCTAGAAGGATACTGATCTACGCAAAGGAAGATTTGAACTTCTAGAGCTTGAGAATGACTTATCACATGTCCCTGGATGCAGAAACCTCGTTCTAGCATCCCCCAATACTGCTTCAGGTGAGATTGCAGCCTGGGCTATGTAGGTTGTTGCTGAAAGGGCTAGAAATGAGGGTTTTTTTGGTTGGCACAAACAACTCTGAACTTGGGTCAGCCCCCCTTAAGCCAACAAAAATCGATTGGAGGTCTAGTTGAAATAGGTGGGTGGCCACCAATATCCACCTAGATCAATACTCCCCCCAAGAAGCAATGATCCCCATTACATGCATAGCCTCCATGAGGTGAGAAACTTTCTGTTAAACCTTGTCCCTGGTGAACCACTTACCCTGGTGAAGGAGTTGGCCTTCTTTGATAACTCAATATAGGTGGATCTTTTGGTGGTGAGTCTTTTTTATCTATGTTTCCATAATCCTGTCAGTTGTGGCTTGTTCATTGCAACTTGGATTGATCATTTTTGGTGTCATCTACCTAGCAACATCAGATTTGTCCAACAATGGGGGAAAGTGTAGTTGAAACCAGTCCACATTGAATACTCAGTGAGAGCCAAGGAATAGTGGAATGTTGAGCTCAAAGGAATTTTCCCCTACAACCTTGGTGGTGGTGTACAACACATATCAAAGTGAGCAAAGTTTGCAGTGGGGCCCAGTGAGGCTCTCCTTTTGTAAATGTAAACAAACTTTTTTGCCCAACTGGAACCTGCATAGCACCCAATGCTGACCATGACAATGCATGTACTTAGCATTAACTCAGTGCAATATGTCATGGAACAACTGAAGGATTTGTTGAATGCACTCATTGAAGTTGTTAGCCCTGTCAGATTCGACCTGGACATGAGCCGAATCTTCTTGAGTAGCTACAAATGGTATGCTTACATCAATGGGACATAATAGCTAGAATCCCAACCCCACCTGAAAGGGACTGTGGCTAGTTGAGCTATGGAGAGCTTTGTTGTAATAGTGCTGGACATAGGGTAGGATCTCATCCCATGTGCGTGGATGCTTCAAGTTGTACATGTGCAGAATGTGCACGATAATTCTATTGACAATCGATGTTTGGACATTAGTTTGGGGGTGGAAGGCCATGGAATTTGTGACCTTGGTATCCAACATTGACCAGAGGCTTGACCAAAATGTACTAAGAAACCTGTTGTCACGATTTGAGATAATGGAAAATGGTATCCCAAAGTGTACCCATACTCATTTAAAGAATAGATTAGCAGTGGCTTCTATTTTGATAGTCTTCTTGTAGGCCTCCATAATGGTCATCTTAGAGGATTTGTCGATAACCACGAAAATGCAATCGTTCCCATGCTTAGTGAAAGGAAGGACCGACATGTAATCCATGGGGATGGATTCCTAAGGCCAACTATGAGTAGGTAGAGGAGTATATAGGCCTTACTTCTTGATGGTTGGTTTGGAAATGGAATAGGTAGTGCAGGATCTGACGTACTTCTCGACATCCTATGGAAGGTTTGACCAATAAAAATACTTCTGCAGCACTACCAGTGTTTTCTCTAATCCAAAATGTTGAGCAACCAGACTATAGTGGGCCTCCCCCACCATCATCTTGGCACGCTATCTTGAAGGAACATAGAGGTGTCCCACGTGGCATAACAATGCATCCTAGAGGTGAAAATTAGGAACTTGCATTCCTTCGAGGAGCATCTAGTATGTGTTTCCAAATTTTGGATTGCTCTTGTAAAGATGTAGCCACCATGAAGTCTCGTGTCGAAAAGAGTCAAGAACAGTGGTCATCGCCATGAACGATGGTCGATTGTGGAAATCTACAACATTATTGGTGCTACCCTTCTTCTACTTAATGTTCAAATGGAACTGTTACAAGTATGTGGAACATTTCTGATGATGATCGTTCTACAACTTTCCCTGTATCTGTATGAACTACAAGGGTCGATGATCTATGTGGATGACCGTTTCCTTGCCCATAATGTAATGCTTCCATTTTTGGCAATCCTGCACAATAGAATACATATCTTTGTCATAGGTGGGATATTTTTGGATTGTGTCTAAAAGTGTCTCACTATGATATGCCACTAGATGCTCTTGTTGAGTGAGAACTATACCAATAGCATATTCGAAGGTTTCTATCTCAATCTCAAACTATTGTTGCAGGTATGGTAATATTAGAAGTGGTGTAGAGTAGAGGCATTGCTTCAACTTAGAAGATTCCTTCTCTTAGGATTCAGAACAAAATAAATTTTCTTTCGCTCCTCCCTTGGTGACTTGACTCAAAGGCAATGTGATATAGGAGAACCCCAACATGACCATGTGGTAGAAATTGGCAAGACCCAGCAAGTTGTAGAGCTCTCTTAGAGTGGTTAGGGCTAGCCAATCCCGAATGACTTGTATCTTGGTTGGGTCGACATGCACACTGTGCTCATCAATGATGTACCCTAGACACTAAATCTGGGTCATACCAAAAGTTCATTTCTCCAAATTCGCACATAACTTGTGTTTCTGCGAGGTTTGGAGGACCTGTTGAATATGGTGGAGGTTCTGTTCCCAACTCTAGTTGAATATCAAAATGTTAGCCAAATATACCTCCACGAATGAGTTGGTGAAGGATTGCAAGATGTCATCCATGAGTGTCATGAAGGTTGTGGGGGCATTTGTCAACTCGAAAGGCATGACCAACCATTTGAAAAGGCCCTCCTCATGTTTGAAGGAATCCTTCCATACATCAAAGGATTCGATTGGTACCTCATGATAACCAAACTTCAAGTCAATCTTGTTGAAATATTTTACCCACTTGGGCTAGTCTAGAAGCTCATCAATCCATGGGATTGGATGCCTATTCTGGACAGTGATCTTATTCAGTGCCTGATAGTCATTACAGAGTCCACGTCCCATCCTTCTTTTGTGCCAACATGAATAGGCTCCCACAGGGTGATGAACTTGGCCTAATGTGCCTTTTCTACAAAAACTTTTGAATCTACCTCTTGATTTCATCATTCTCCAAAACAGAGTGTTGATAGATTGGCCCATTGGGTAGTGGCACACCAAGGGTTAGATCAATGGAGTGCTTTACCTGACAGTGTAGGGGTACCCTTGTGGGTGAGGTGAAGATGTCCATGTACTCCTCCATGACCTTGTCCATCTATTGCTTCCGTGTGGAGGAGTCTTGTTGGAGGTCGTGGATGTGGTCACAATATTCTTCTTTTCTTGAGGGCGAATCATAAGGAAGACAAATTTCTCGATTTAGGAAATGATCTTATTGAATTTCTTCAGAGAAATCAAAGAGACGGTTGTAGTCTAAGCTACCTCTGTTATCATGTATAACTTATTTCCCAAAGAAATAATAATAGTGTGAGACATAGACTCATACACACCATGATGCTTCTATAAGTATGGCTTGCCTAATAATACATCACAAACTTTAAGAGGATAAACATCACATAGTACCTCATCTGTGAAGGGCTTGATGTTGTAAGGAAGGCAATACAACTAGCTGACGTGAAGATCTCATCCTTGGTGAAGCCACATGATGGTGTATGGCTACGAGTGTGGTGTGGTTTGTAGGCCTAATAGCTTCATGACCTCTACTGGAATGAGGTTATTTTGGCTTCCACTATTGACAATGAACTATAGTAGAGATCCCTTCACCCACATTTATGCGTGGAAGAGCCACTCCCCCTCCTTTGGTTGTTTAGGCTCAATATTCTAGATCTTGGTGGTGGAAATGGTGGCACTAGGCTCTGGGTAAATAATCTACTTCCCTTTATCATTCCCCTTGTCGAGTTCTGACTTAGAGTTAGAACATGCATCTGATTCAGAAGCCTTCAGCTTGGTCACGAGTGACTTCTTGGCTCGAAACTCACTTGTGTTGCGAGTGGGGCTCTTATGGAACTTACACCATTTCCCTGTGTCCTTCTTTGTCTTCATGGCATTGTTTTTTTCTTGCAGCTTTGGTAGGTTGTCTTGGGTTTCCCTCCCTTGTATTTGTCCTTTTTTCTATGGTTTGGAGATGCCTTTTTCTTGCTTCGTATTTGTAGATTCAAAATCTCACTTCTTATGTTTCGATTTCTGCTTTATCTTGGCAGTGTATTGATAGGTGACGTCAAGCGAGGAGATGTCCAGGAACTCCATCTCATCCTATATGTACTTATGTAGATAATCGTTGTACATCAGTATCAAATTTGGCTCAGAATCCTTGATACCCAACTTCATGCGAGTATGAAAAATATTTGTGAACTCCAACACATCTTGGTCCCTTCCCTGCCATAGTGTGGTCCACTTTATGTGTTTATCTTCATAGCTCCCAACTCAGTAGTATTGTTCCTTGTTGGCATCTCAGAAATAATTCCAAGTGGGTGTGGCTGAAAATACTAAGCATTGCCTCTCGTCCTTTTGTTCATAGTATGTTTCCCATCAGTCCTTGGCATGGGGGGTGGCTTTGAGAAGTGAAAAAGTAACATTTTCTTGATTGGAAAAGTCATCAACCAAAAAATATCCTTCTAACAGATTTAACCATCTATCTACGAGGTCTGCATTTTTTTGGTCTTCAAATATGGGAATGTCAAAGTTAACTTGTACCTTCAAGGGAGTGGCTGCTAGATGAAGATGTGTCACCTGTGGGTAGCCACTGAAGGATCTGGGCAAAGTTATCCATCATGATGATCCTCTATCACTCAAGGGCTTCTTCGATCAATGTTTTGAAAGGATCTCCTGCTCCCTCGTCTTTGTATTCTTCCGCCATGGGAGGTTGTGAGGGTTTGTAGGTTTGGTCTTGTAAAGGTTCAACCAGTTCAAGTCCTAAATCCTTATACCTTGACCTCGTTGGGAACATGCAAAGAAAAACAGAGAATGAGTAGACCACTCTCATACCATTGATCTCAACTTATGCAGGAACAAAATAGAATATAGATACAAATATAAACATATAGATGTAGCATAAATAATACGTCATTTCATTAATATCAAAGAACTGAACTATTCTTGCATACAAAATGGAAATAAAATAGCTTGGGCATGGTAGCTTATCTGTGAGAAGAGATGTGGTGACTACATGCCTATGAAATGTGCTACAATGAGGCTCAAGGGCTTTTTTATTATTGAACAACAAGGGAAAATCCTAAACAACCAAAACCCTAACCGCAAGAGAAAGAACGCCAAGAGTTTGTGTGCCTCTTTGGGGTTAGCTGGGCAGCCAACTTCCCCGGGTTGTAACTTGGTCATATGATCTTCTTTTGGTACGTAGAATACCTTGTTGGAAAGATATCTCCAAGTCCTAGATGATTTGCAGTAGGCATATAAAAAGGCCTACTGTGGACCTCAAAAAAACGTTGTTTAGGGGGTCAAAACAGCTCAAGAAGTCAAAGAACCGAAAACTGCAAAAAAATAGTAAATGTTGCTATAATTAAGGAAACAAATAGGTCTTAGAGGTCTAAGTGAATCGGTGGGTGATCACCAATATCTACGTGGATCAATACCTTTGGTGATTTTTATTTTTATTTTTATTTTATTTTTAGGATTATTTTTATTTATTTATATATTATTTTGATTTGTTTACATTATATTACATTAACCTTTTTATTTTTTAATTTAATTTAATTTTAACTTTTATGTAATTTGACTTAGTCAAAATATTAAACATTACATTACAACATCTCTATCATATTAGGCTCAAGAGTCCCTCTAGACCACACAATGACGTTGCAATAGATCATTCACTTCTAAGCCTAACCCTAGGCACTACCTCTAACCTACAAACAAGTGAAACACCCTTATCCTTAACACTCTCCACTAACCTCCAAAGAAGTGAAACACCCTTATCCTTAACACTCTCCACTTTCCTTTTGCATGTGTTTTGATTTTTCTATGAGGTGTGTAATCTAAGCTCTCTTTATGTATACCTATAATATTTTTAATGATTTTTATTTATTTATTTATGAATGTAGTTCAAAATAAGGTCATATCATTTTTTATCCTCTTTTTATTCTATACTTATGGATGGATGTAATCTAATGTTCAATGATGCCATAGTTTTGGTTTTTCTCATTTGTTATTCTATTTAAATGTTTGTTATTTTATTTAAATATATAGATGTGTGAGGATTTCTTTTCTCTATACTTATGTTTAAATAAATATTCATTACTTAATAAACATATAAATAATAATGTGGAACCTATAAACCCTAAGACTTTTTTATCACAACAACCATTTACATAGTAATGCCTTAGATAATCATCTTTCTAGGTGACTATATGTTAATCATAAAAAATCATCTACTACATTGCAATATGTCTTTATAATCCTTATGACTATCTAAGTTGGTCTAATCTTGTCTATTATCTATGTAGGATGTTTTGGATGTTTTTATTTCAATATATATATATAATAATATATTTATATATATATAATTTAATTTTAAGATCACCACTAACTTAATTATTAAATTGATTATAAGACTTTATCATGGGTTTGACTCTTTTCAATTCCTTTGCAGATAGGCCCCATAATGAAGGGGGTTTACCATATTTACCATCCATGAAATGTGAGTAAGTACTCAGATTTCAATGTTTTCATTCCAAGTTTTATATACATACAAATATAGACATGTCCACATACACATCATACTTAATAATAATAATAATAATTTAATTTTAAGATCAAGATTAAGTGAGCCATCAAATTGGTATATGAGACTATCTTGTTTGTTTGTCTCATTGTATGTGACTACAAAAATTTCCAAAGATGGGCATAGTCTACACCCTCCAGATTTAAAAGCTATAACCTTTTTAAAAAGAACACATATTCTTAATCATTAAATGAACTCAATCAATAACTATTTATCACAAATACAATAAAATAAAATAATTTGATTTCCAATACCAATATAATATAAAGTTATAATAATTTCCCAATTTAACTTTCAACCATTAATTTTTATTATATTAACTTATAATAATTTCCTTATTTTACTTTTAAAAAATAATTTTTATTATATTAAGACATATAAGATAACGTCAAGTATTATTAAAATTTAATTTCATTTAATGCTACATATCCAAGATATAAAATGAAATATGAAAATATAATATATGTAAAAATACATCTTGAAATATATTGTAAATTCAAAAAATGTTATTATATAACTCTTAAATATTCATAACAAAATTTAATAATATTTTAATCATAATGATGATAATAGTGGTTAACGATCCATTAAGACCAATCTAAACCTATCCATAAACCCTACTTGATCAACCAAGTTGCAATTTTATACTTGTCACTTCCTTTTAGACAATTAAATACAGTCACCAGTTGATATACCATGACGTACGTTGTAAACCATGTTGCAATTTTAAACTTTCCACTCCCTTTACACCATTAAATGGTGTCAGCCGTTGATATACCATGACGTGAGACGAACAATGGCCATTTACACTTATAAAAGTGACTTAAAACCAGTTGATATACCGTGACGTGAGATGACCAATGGCCATTTACACATATAAAAGTGATATGAACTTTGAAGTTATCTCCAAATTAGTACAGGTTCATCGGCTCCTCAAAGCATTCAAACGTATTGATATTAGGGATGCCGGCCAGAACAGGACCGTTTGTAGCAACCAATGTACACAGCCATTTCTCTGAGTTTGAATATATTTGAATTTAGTTAATGCATTTATTTTATTTTATTTTTGAGTTTTAGTATATTTGAAATTCATTAATATATTTATTTTATTTTATTTTTTAGTTGAGAGGTTCATTTTACAGCTCAATATGATGTGTAAGGGTATCTATCAATGAATTTTGTTTGTCTATAAAAATAAAAAACCACAAAAAAATAGACAAAACATCTTAAATAATGTTGGCTCATAAAAAAATTTGCAATCTATGAAATTGGACGCTTCTAGGCTCATGTTAGATGCTTATTTAAGATGGATCTATGCTGGTATATATTTTTTTATTAGTGTCAGCAATTCAGTCTCAGTCTCAATGTTGAATAGAAAAATGATCTACTATAGAAAAAAAACAAAATAACAAAATATATAATAATGTTTATAAACTATATAATAATCCACTTCCAATATACACATGTAAGACTATTTGCAAATCTATTCCTAATACCAAATTTCCAGAAACTAGAGTTAACCATAAGACTTACTCTCATATTGCTTGTATCCTCCTATCCTAAAAGTGTATGAATGAGAAATCACTATTCCCTTAAAGAAACACTTACAATATAGCTAAGAAACCCTAACTTAGTGTACTTGTTATCCCACTCAAGAATTCTGTTACTAAAACATGACACCTATTAGAATTAAAAACCCGGGGTGAATGTTTGAAGTACTGTATTGACATATTACTTCCAAGGAGGACAAAGTTCATCCAGGTCCCGCCAGCGTCCATTATCAAAGTTGAGAGCATAGCTGTCAGCATCATATTTGAAATTCTTCGATGGACTTGTAGCTGACATTTTTCTCAACTCGGCTCTGAGTTTCCAGAACAGACGCTTCCAATTAATTTTGCAGCAGCAAATGTCTTCATTACCCATAGAAAAGCTGTACCTGCACAGGTAGCACTTCCTGCACCGCTGCCACAACAAGTTGTTAGGTTTTTTTCACAGATGAAGGAGAATAACTTACTACACACAAAGGTAATATTTTGGGTTTGAATTTGACTATGATATGCTTGTCTGTAACTAGTTTATCTACTAGATCATTTATCTTGACTTTTCAGAATAGTAAGTAGATTTATTGGTAGATGCAGCTAGTACTAGATTGATACAATGAACCAGCATTATTGCTCAAAAAAACCTAGTCGACTTGAAGCTCTGCTAAAACCAGATTAACTAGATTGATACAATGAAGTTATGAACCAGCATTATTGCTCAAAAAACCTAGTCAACAGTATTGCCACAGTTCTTGAAGCTCTGCTGAAAATAAATTACTACTCGATTACTAATCTACTAGATTACAATACAAGATTATCTACTCAATTACTTATCTTGACTTTTCAGAGTAACAACTAAATGCTATTAGTAGATGTAAATAATACCAGATTGATACTGTGAAACAACTAGCCAGCATTATTGCTCAAAAAACCCTAGCCAGCATTATTGCCACAGTTCTTGAAGCTCTGCGGAAAACAAATTGCTGGCCAAGCAGAACACATATATTAGAAGCCGAGCAGCGGTGAGCTCTCAAGGGAGATCGCAGGGAATCGTATGGAAGTAATGCTCGGGTGACAAATCTGAATCGTGGAGAGGTTATATCACTTTACAAATTTATGTATGATTGTCATTTTGTATGAGTCATGGCCAAATCACATAATTATCCTTTTCACGTGATTAAGGGAATCACTTTACAAATCGATTATGAGTCATGGCTGACGGTTGTCCCTCAACCCATTATTAATGGCTGGATAGTTAAAAATAAACATCAACGGTATCCATCACGCTGAAGATATCTTTATAACGTTGCTCAACGTGATGAGAATAATAGGATTAAGTGAGATAACAGGGTTTAAGTTATACTAATCTTTAACCTAAAGGGGTAATTTTAGGGTAAGGGCTAACCAACTTGTCATAGGGCATTAAATGCCCTGGTTACTGGTACATGCAGGTTATATAATAAAATAACACACAGCTTCAGTAGCTACATAAATTAAAAATAAAGGCTGTGTGTTATTTTGTTATATAGCCTCCATGTACCAGGGCATTTAATGCCCTATGACAAGCTAGTTAGCCTTTGCCTAATTTTAGTTTATATTAATATTTAATATAATCATTTTGGATATAATTATACATTCTACATAGACTTAGTTCATGGACTAGCCAATTCAACATCTATTTACTTCATATCATCCTTAGTTCATACCAACCTTTAACATAATTATTTGACTATCACCTTAAGGTACATTATAGCATTAGTTTTTTTTAATGAGAATTAGTCTTTACACATTAGTAAGAAAGCTCTTACTTTTTCTACGGTAAAATCTATTTCCTTCCAATGAACTTCATTATACCTTATAAGAAACTTTTGAGTGAATTTTAAATTATACTCTATAGAAAGATAAGAAGATACTTAACTCATGGTTAAGAGTGCTAAAAGTTTAACCCTATTAAGCCCCATGAGGATGGAGGAGGAAGAGCAATGGTTTATTTTCATGAAAATGTGGATTCATGGAATTAGATTACTTTTGAATTTTGATAGTAGTTGTATTAATTTTATTTTCTTTGTGTTATAAGAGTATAGTGGGAATAATTTCTAGTTTATTTTGTTAGTAAGTTGTAAATGGATAATTAACAATTTTTATTTGGTAACGTAGAGCTAATTAAAGTTTTAAACAATAGATATGAGTTGAAGCATTGGTTTTCATGTATTTTTGAGTTAAAAATTGGTTTATTATAAAAAGTTAGTTATTTTTTTAAGGGGAGGCCATGGGATAGCACACTAGACTCGCGAGTATGTAATCTAGGTGGATATTGGTGGCCACCCATCTATTCCACGTGGACCCCCACCATTATTTCTTTCAGTTTTTCAGTATCCTTAATTGTAGCATAATTTTCTAGTTTTTGTAGTTTTTCGAGTCGTGAACTTCTGGAGCTGTTTTGAGGCCCAAATCAACATTTTTTGGAAAATCACACTTGGAAAATATGAGTTTCTAACTCAATATTTCATATTAGTAGTTGTATTCCTCAAATAGATCTTTCTAACGAGGTATCGTGTCCGTCAAATGGAGATCATATGCCAAAGTTACGACCCCGTGAAGTTGATGTACCAATTTACCCAAAGGGGCCCATAGTTTGGTGTTTCATCTCCTAGGGTTAGGCTTTTTTTATGTTTTGAGTTTTCCATTGTTTCTCAATGATAAATAGACCTTCAAACCTCATTGTAACACAGTTCAGAGGCATGTAGCTGCCACATCTCTTCTCAAAGATAAACTGCCATTGCCCGAGCTAGTTTATTTCCATTCTCTATGTATGCATATTTTAGTTCTTTGATATTAATGAAATAAAGTTTTATTTTTGTTGCATCTATGTGGTTATGGTTATATCTGTAATTTCTTGTGTTCCTGTTTGAATTCATATCAATGGTATGAGAGTGGTATGCTCTTTATCGATCCTGCTTTGCATGTCCCCAACAAGGCCAGGGTATAAGGAGTTAGGGCATGATCTGGTTGAACCTTTGCAAGATCAGCCTCGGGAACCCTAACGACCTCCCATGGGGGAAGAAAAGAAAGATGAAGGAGCAGGAGATCCTATCAAAATATTACTCAAGAAGGCCCTCGAGAAACAAAGGAATGCAATGATAGATAACTTTGTGGAGACCCTTCAACAGTTGCCCACCGACAACGCATCCACATCTAATAGCCACTCTAGAGGCACCACTCATTTTAAGATACAAGTAAACTTTGACATTCCCATTTTTGAGGGCCAAATAGATTCAAACGTCATAGATAAATGGTTAAATCTGCTAGAAGGATATGTTTATGTTCATGATTTTTCCAGCTAGGAAACTATTACTTTTTCTCTTCTCAAAGTTGCCTCCCACATCAAGGACTAGTGGGAAACCTACTATGAACAGAAGGATGAAATTACGCCATCATTGTTTTCAGCCCACCCACTTGGAATTCGTTCTCGGATACCATCAAGGAGCAATACTACCATGTTTAAAGCTATGAGGATAAATACATAAAGTGGTCCATGCCATGGCAGGGAAGGGACCAAGACATGTCAGAGTTTACCAATGTTTTTCATACCCTTCGCATGAAACTGGGTATCAAGGATTTTGAGAAACATTTGGTACTCAAGTATCGTGACTGCCTACAAAGGTGCATCCACGATGAGATAGAATTCAAGGGCATCTCCTTGCTCAGAACAGCGTACCGATATGCTATCAAGATTGAGAAGAAGCTTAAATAGAAAAAGTGAGACTTTGGATCTGTGAATCCGAAGCAAGGGAATGGCACCCCCAAACCACAGAACAAAGGAAAAGCCCAAGGTAGGGTGGCCCAAAAAAACTTGCCAAATCCACAAGCAAAAAAAACACAGTGAAGCTGAAGAAGGACATGGGAAAATGGTGTGAGTTCCATAACATCTCCACTCACAACACAAGTGAGTGTTGGGCCAAGTAGTCACTGGTGCCTGCGCTGAAGGATTTTGAATGAGATGCATGTTCTGACTCTAAGTCAGAACCCGACAAGGGGAATGACAAAGGGAAGCAGATTATCGATGCGGAGCCCAATGCCATCTTTGCCACCATGAATATTTAGAAGGAGGAACCAGAAGATCCAGAAGAGGAGCTCCTCTTCCACCCCCTGATGTGGGTAAAGGGTTCCTCGCTATAGTTCATTGTCGATAATGTGAGCCAAAACAACCTCATTTTAGGAGAGGTCATGAAGCAGTTGGGCTTACCAACCACAACACACCCACAACCATACACCTTCAAGTGGCTTCACTAAGGACGAGATCTTCATGTTAGCCAATAGTCTCGCCTTCCATATAGCATCAAGCCCTTCACAGATGAGGTATTATGTGAGGTTGCTCCTCTAGATGTTTTTGATGTATTATTAGGTCAACCATACTTATGGAAACGACATGTTGTGTATGATTCAAGGCCTCACACTGTTATTATTATCTTGGGAAATAAGTTGTACAAGATACTGGAGGTAGCAACACCTACTGCCATCTATTTGGTTACTATAAAAAATGCAGTAAGCTCATTTCCAAAACCGAGAAATTTGCTTTCCTCATGATACGCCCTTAGGGAAAGAAGAAGACGATGTCCATGACCTCCAGATAGGGCCCCTCTGCATGAAAACAACAACAGATGGACAAGGTCATGGAGAAGTATGAGGACATCTTCACCTCTCCCTCAAAGGTGCCTTTGCACTGTCAGGTCAAGCACTCCATCAATCTAACTCCAGGTGCGTCATTTCCCAATGGACCATTCTATGGGAACTCTGTTATGGAGAATGATGAAATCAAGAGCTAGATTCAGGAGCTTTTGCAGAAAGGTCACATTTGTCTGAGATCATTGTCCTGTGGGAACCTGATCTTGTTGGTACAAAAGAAGAATGGGACTTGGAGACTCTGTATTGACTATCAGACAATAGTTCTATTTGAATATCAAGTACAAGAAGGGAAACACCAATAATGTTGCAAACTTCCTTAGCATACCACTGATCATGGCTTTAACCACTGTGCTCAACTATTATGGGCACGTGATTTTTGACTGGCCACTTCTCTACAAAAGAGACCCAAAAGTTGGCCACACATAGTAGACTCTCTTGGAGGGTAAGGAAGTTCCAGATTTTCACCTCTAGGATGCACTATTATGCCACCTGGGACACCTTTGTGTTCCTTCAAGCGAGTGTGCCAAGATGGTTTAGGAAGTGCACTACAATCGAGTCATTGGGAATTTCAGGGTCATGAAAATAGTGGTAGTACTACAGAAGTATTTATATTGGCTGAATCTTCAACAAGATGTCAGGAAGTACATCAGATCCTGCACTACCTGTGTCATTGCCAAATCGACCATCAAGAAGCAAGACCTCTATACTATGTTGTCTACCCCTAATCGACCTTGGGAATCCATCTCCATGGATTACATGTCAAGCCTTCCTTCTACTAAGCATGGAAACGATTGTTTTTTTGTGATCATCAATAGATTCTCGAAGATGGCCATTATGGCAGTATGCAAAAAGAATATCACAGTAGAAGCCATTGCTAAACTCTTATTTGAATGATTGTGGGTACACTTTGAAATCCCACAGTCTATCATCTCAAGTCGGGATAGAAAGTTCCTCAATATATTTTGGTCCAGTCTCTAGTCGATGCTTGACACCAAGCTCACTAAGTCCACAACTTTCCATCCCCAAACTGATGGCCAGAAAGAGGTCGTCAAGAGGATGATCATACACATTTTTCGCATGCACAATTCAAAGCATCCATGCACATGGGATGAGAGCCTCCCCTATGTCTAGCATAACTATAGCCGGGCTCTCCACAACTTGACTTTCCACAAACTTTTTCAAGTGGGTTTGGGATTCTAGCCACTATGTCCCATTGATGCAACCATACCATTTGCAACTACTCAAGAAGATTCATCTCATGTCTAGTCCAAAGCCGACAAAGGAAAATAACTTCATTGAGAATATTCAGCACATCCTCCAATAGGTCCATGGCATATTGGATAGAGCCAATGCTAAGTACAAGCAGTGACATGATTAACATCGGGTGCCACACAAATTCTAGGTGGGCAACAAAGTTTGGCTACATTTGCAGAATGAGCAGCTCGTAGGGCCCCACTGCAAGTTTCACCCGCTCCGATATCAGACATACACCATCACCAAGGCAGTAGGGGAAAATTCCTTTAAGCTCAGTATTCCACCATTTGTTGGTCTGTACCTAGTGTTCAATGTGGACCACCTTTGGCCCTACTTTCCACCATTGTTGGACACATTCGACATGGCAAAACAACTCACACCAATAGTGTTAAACCCAAACTCCATAGAATAAGCCACAACTTATCAGATCATGGAAAATTAGATCAATAACACCCTACAACAAAGTATCCAACTATATTGAGTTGTCAAAGTAGGTCAACTCCTTCATGAGGGCAAGTGGCTCACCAAGGACCAAGTTCAGCAGAAGTTTCCTCATCTCATGGAGTAACTCAATGCAATGGGGACCATTGCTTCCTAAGGGGGGAGGAATGATCCAAGTGGATATTGGTGACCACCCACCTATTGCACTTGGATTCCCACCATTGTTTCTTTCAGTTTTCCAATTTCCTTAGTTGTAACATAGTTTACTATTTTTGGCAATTTTTCAAGTTCTGAACTTCCAGAGCCATTTGGAGGCCCTAAATGATGTTTCTTTGGAAAATCATTAGTGGCGAAGATTGTTTCTACCTCAATGTTTGTTGTCAACAGTTGTATTCCTCAAATAGATCTTTCCAACGAGGTATCATGTGCATCAAACAGCGATCGTATGCCAAAGTTACAACCCCAAGAAGTTGATGTAGCAATTTACTGCAACAGGGCCCATACTTTGGTGTTTCATCTCCTAGGGTTAGGTTTTTGGATGTTTGGCATTTTCCATTATTTCTCAATGATAAATAGGCCTTCAAGCCTCATTGTAACATAGTTCAGAGGCATGTAGCTGCGACATCTCTTCTCAAAGATAATCTACCATTTCCCAAGGTAGTTTATTTCCATTTTGTACGTATGCATATTTCAGTTCTTTCATATTAATGACATGAAGTTTTATTTCTTCTGCATCTCATTCGTTATGGTTATATTTGTAATTTCTTTTGTTCATGTTTAAATTTAGTTTAGCATGATAATAGGGTGGAATTCATATACCAAATTATCTGGACTAACTTGTACCACATTATGCTTAGATACCAAATATTTGATAAGTGTGATGCTTTGAGTCTTTTTTACTAAAAACTAAATATCTCTACATTAATTAAGACCCATAGGGAAACAAATCAAATCGGATTATTTTGGATTCTAGTTGGCTTGCAAAACCCATTCTAGTGGTAGTCCCTATAACACCCTCCTTCCATATCTACTCAAGTAACCAGCCAATCGAGGTAAACATGTGACGAGAAGATACTATGATATGATTCAATCTCCTATGTGACCTTAAGGAATTGGAATCAACACAAACACATCAAACAAACCTTTGACATCAGCTACAACACCCCTGAGAACCATCCCAACACTTCTAGTAACCAACCTCTAGGTTGCTTTGAGGTTTTAGAGCTTTGGACGCTCCCAAGTTATGGGTCTAACAACATCCAGGAGGCTCTGGACACTCTCATGACAAGGCATTCCAACATCTAGGAACTATTTTTCTCAATGTTGTGCCAATGTCTCTAGGTTTTGAGCCACTTTTTGAGGCTCAGAGCCCAGGTCATTGCCTAGAATTTATTGACACATCCATAACATAAATATAACAAAGAAACAATGATGCAAATGCAAATACTTGAACAAGCCCTTGTCTGGATCCCTACTAGCTATGATAGGAATTTTGTCAAACATATCACAAATATGTAATCTACAGGTGTAAACAACAATTCTAATCATAAGGGTGTCATACTCATCTAAGAATCGCTAAGAGACATTGATGACTCAAGACGTTAGTTTCAATTTCATCCATTAGGTCATAGATACATTGTTCATTCATTTACAAGTAAAAACCTATTGAGATCCATACATAGCTACTTCATATAACATATACATAACTAGAATAATAGAAACAAAAATACGAAGGAAACCACAACCATATGATCCACATATAAACCAGTATAATACTCATAGAAATAAAAGGAGAAATAGCCTCATATTGATGATGCAAAATCCAAACTCGGGATGGAACTACCACATTCCACCCAAGCGAATAATGGTTGTGCCAAATCTCTCTTCATCCATTCACCCCTGTTCCATATTCCAAGCATGAAAGTGGTATCTCATAAAACACATCAATCCAAAATTGTCCTGGGATTCCAAAGTAAACCACCTCAACCCATCAAACAGTGATTCCACCTCATGGTCAGACATCACATAATCATCATTAGGTTGGTCTCTATCCAAGTCATCTAGAGCTCTAAAGTGCTTGTTCCAACCAAGGCTCCAAGACTAGTAACTCAACCCATAACTTATACTAGGCTCCAGAGCGTTTGTCCAACCAAGGCTCTAGGACTAGTAACTCAACCCACCTAGGGCGCCAAAGCATTTGTCCAACCAAGTCTCTAGGACTAGTAATTCAACCCAAGTTGTTATAGGGCACTAGAACATTTGTCCAACCAAGGCTCCAAGAACTAGTAACTCAACCCAAGCTAAGGAAACATGAGAGCCAACCAAAAAAAAAGAAGAAAATAAATCCACAATCACCATGGCTATCCAGGAAATGGAAAGGTTAGGCCAATCCACTGTCAATCTAGGAAATTCTCCATGCCAGTGACAAATCATGACCAATAAACCACATGCATATGCGATGCATGCCAAAACTAATGAGGAAAACATATTTGCAACTTGGTACCTGCAAGCCAAACCCATTGTAGTTGTTGATCTCGATGTCCTCTTGTGCTTTCCTACTCTTCCTTGCCTTCTTGCTCCAAAACTCCAAGTATGGCACACCCTCAAAGGGTGCTCCAAGAAAACTCTAAGTGTCCAAGAGTGATATATATAGAGAGAGAGAGAGAATAATCAGAGAGCTCCAAAAACTGAACTGACAAAAGGTTACATGTTGATCCTCAGAAACCTTTCTATAAACGAGGCCTCTATTTTCTTCATTTTCCTCCTCACAAGGAACCTGTGATATTTCACCTCCCTTTTCTCCTAATTTCCATTATTTTCATAAATAAATGTGCAAAAAAATGCAATTTTCCTTTACCATTGCCTTTACCAATTTCCTTAGCCATTAATAAACCAATGAACACCCAAACTAGGATTTCTTGCCCAACATTTAGCTTGGAATAAGTTCCCCATCAACTGTGGCTAATATGTTTCCTTTATTAACTTCTATTACATGCAATTTCCACTAGGGCTATTACAAAACCCTCCCCCTTGGGGGAAAATCATCCTTGGTGTTCAACAACACCTATAACCACAAGACTGTTGTAAGCAAAACATAATGTCGATGGAGCTTTATAACTTACCTCGTTGCACTGTTTACAATGACCAACCTGCTAAGAACAAAACCAACATGAAAGCATAACATACATAACATCATAATGAGATGATCCCCATACCACTTATTGGATATTTATAACATATTTCATGGTGGTATTTACATCCATATACATATGTACATATACCAAAAAATCCGCTCAACCAGCGAATAAGGACAGATACATAGCCCGCATCTGATCCACCATTTACCATGTAAATTCGTTGGGCCCAAAGTGCTTCCATTGCACTTTAACCTAATAGATTTCTTAGTTCTAAAGCATGAGCATCTTTTTTGTAATATACACAGAGGCTTCAGATGGAATTCTCCACCTAGTTCCACCTGCAATACAAACCAGTCAATCACATGATCGACATCTTTAACATACTTCTTAAGAAATGACACAAGGTAAACATCATGGACTTTCCTGGTTGGAGGTAGTGCAAGTTGATAGGCTGCTGGCCTAATCCTCTCAATAATACTGAAGGGTCCACAAAATCATGGTGCCATCTTGGCACGTGACCCAATCTGTAAGGAGCTCTTCCTTGGTTTGATGCATAAGTACACCTCTTCCCTAACTTAGAACTCCTTTAACAACCTATTTTGATCTGCATAACTCTTTTGCCTATCCTCTGTTGCCTTTAGATTCTTCTCTATAACCTACATCTCATGTTTCCTGTCTATCAACATGTCCAGTCCAATCAACACCCTATTAACTGGATCACTCCAACGGATGCTAGTATTACAACTCTGCCCATAAAATTCCTCAAACAAACTCATATTCAAATATTCTTGATCCCCATTGTTGGAAGTGAACTCTACCAGTGGAAGATACTCTTCCCACTTTCACTGTTGATGCATCATGTACATCCTCAACATGTCCTCCAATATCTTGTTGACCCTCTTTGTCTGTCCATCGGTTTGTAGATGATAAGTTGTATTGAAGACCAACTCTATGCTCAAACCTTCAAGAAACTCCTTCCAAAACTTAGAAGTGAAATTTTCATCCCTGTCTCACACAATATAACACCATGCAATCTGACCACATCTCTGATGAATATTGATGCCACATCACTAGCTAAGAATGTAGACTTCACTGGAATGAAGTGTGCAACCTTTGTCAACCTATCCACAACAACCATGATGGAATCATGTTGTCTCACATTCCTCAAAAAACGTATGATAAATGCCATGGAAATGACCTTCCATTTCCATTATGAATCACAATCAGTCGTAGCAGTCCACCTGGATGCTTACACTTTGCCTTCACACACTAATAATCGATACACCTAGCCACAAACTCTACTACATCCTTCTTCAAATTCAGCCAATAATAAAATTTCTTCACTGTAGTCAATGTATTTTGATAGCTTGGATGTCTTGAATATGGTTTCGCATGAAACTCCCTCAAGATCACCTTCTTAATCTCACTATTCTCTAGCACATATATCCTATATCTGAATCTAACCAATCCATCTGTTGTATTGAAATAGTCTACATCCTGTGCACTTGCACATGTACCTTTACATATACCACCACCTGTACCTATACCTATACTATTACCTGTACCTATACTTGTACCCTCACCTATACCTATACTTATGCCCTGCTACAACCTGTGCACAATATCCATATACATGACATCCTGCTAACCTGCTTGCAAGATACTATCTTGTAAGTTTGTCTCATAGGAGCTCATAATTTCTAAGTGATTTACCTATATCCACCTGCTAAGGGTGTCTCCCACCCTATTCTCTTTAGCTTTGATATACTTGATCACATAATCAAGCTCACTGATCATGGCCAACAACTAAGCCTACCTATCATTCAGGTTTGGTTGGTCAAATAGATACCACAAACCACTGTGATCACTCATCAACACGAACCTCCTACCCAGAAGATAGTGCCTCCACATCTTCAATACATGTATGATCACTGCCAACTCAAGATCATGTGTGGGGTAGTTCTACTTGTGCTCATTGATTTTTCATGACTCATAACATACCACCTATCCATCATGCATGAAGACTCCACCAAGTCCTTTCTTGCAAGCATCTGTGCATACTACAAATTCTTTATCCAAATCTGCAATCTTTAACACTGGTGCATGTGTCAAAAACTGCTTGAGCTGCTCAAATCTAGCCTCACACCCCTCTGTCCATTCAAACTTCTTACCTTTTCTCTACAATGATTTGATAGGATTAGTAATATGTGAGAAGTTCCTGATGAACCTTTTGTAATAGCTAGCCAACCCCATGAAAGATCTCACCTCATCTACATTTATAGGAGCTACCCACTCCATGATGGCCCTTATCTTTTTTGTATCTATTGTAATGCCCTCGTTGGAGACATGTCCCAAGTAGTGTACCTAAGTTTGAAAGAAACTACACTTGCTAAGATTAACATACAACTAACACTCTCTCAACAACCTCAACATTGCTGCTAAATTCTCAGCATGCTCTTCCTCATTTTTAGAATATACCAATATGTCATGAATGAATACAATAACACAATTATCCAAAGACAGATGCAACACACTATTCATCAAGCACATAAATGTAGCTGGAGAAATAGTCAAACCGAATGGAACTATAACAAACTCATAATTCCCATATCTAATCCGAAAAGATGTCTTGTAAATGTCCTCCTCTTTGATGCATATCTTGATCTCAAGTCAATCTTTGAGAACATTGCTACTCCCTTCAACTTATCAAACAAGTCATCAATCCTCAGCAACAAATACCTATTCTTGATAGTCACTTTGTTCAATTTCCTGTAGTCATGAATAATCTAAGAGTGCCATCTTTCTTATTCACAAAAAATATGGGTGCACACCAAGATGATACACTTGGCCTAATGTATCCCTTTTCGAACATTTCCTTCAACTGCAACTTCAAATCTACCAAATCAGGTGTGCTCATCCTGCAATGTGCTTTTGATGTTGGAGCCCCCCCTGACACTAAATCAATAGAAAAGTCTACTTCCCTGTGAGGTGGAAACTCTAAAATATCCTTAGGAAATAAATCCTGGAACTGCTATAGAACTGGGTACCTGCTCAAAACATCTGAATCCTCAACCTTCTTAGCTTTGTCACTAGAAATGTGCACTGTGAATAACACACACCCTTCCTTGCAACTACACTTTTCCTGCATAACTATCACCACTCTAACCGACGTTTCTTTCTTCTTACCTCACAAATTCTTTGTTCCCCGTTGTCATCCTAGCAATCAAAGAATTTGTCATAACAATCCACCTTGCTTCTATGAATGTAAAAACAATCCATGCCGAAAAATATATTGTATGATCCTAACGGTAATACATTAAAATGTGTTGTGGTAGGCATACCATTCAAATCAAATGTGGAAGCTCTTACCCAATGATGAACTCGCTTCTTTGTACCTATAGCCAACTACACTAACCAAGATTCTACATGAAATTCCTTACACAAATGACACTTATCCACCAAGTTAGGATTAACATAGCTATAATTAGATCTATGGTCAATCGAAATAGAAATAACTTTATCACAAATATCATTGTCCATCTCAATGATAGATGCATGATGGTCTTCTTGTTTATTATCTAATGCTGCATAAATACGAGGAATGCTCTAACTGTCATCCCCAACATTCTGTGCCTCCTACACACTATATATTTGAGGCCTACCACCCTGATATTGTGGAAAATCTCTCCTTCGATGATCCCCTTCACAAGTCCAACATCACACAAGCTCCTTATTCTTCTCCTTTGTTTGAAGTCCTTGTCCCTTGTCAGATGCATTGAACTTGTTAGGTGGTGAAACATTATCTTTATTATCTAAATCCTAGGGTCTTACTCGCTTCTTGTCCCATTTTCCATGTTATTTGCATTACCTTTCCAGTCTAGCATAGTCTTGCACTTGCGCTTCAAATGTTCATAACAATTCTTTAGCTTTTGGATGGCCTCCTCCAATGCTCTAGGCTCATCGAACTCAATCCTATATTTGAATTCCATCAGTAACCCACTTGTGAATTTTTGAATATTGGCATTCTCCTCCTTGAGGTAGGGTGCATACCTCAATAACTCCAAGAACTTGCTAATTTACTTCTTATCTATCATAGATCCCATCATTAACTCATATAATTCCTTTGCCCTGTCATCAAAATCTCTTTGATAGGTACTTCTTGAATAGCCACTCAAACTCATTCCAAGTCAAGTACTCCTAATTTATACCTCTGACATTCTTCATGTCCTCCCACCAAATGTATGCTTTACCTTTGAGACTAAATGTAGCTATTCAGGCTTTCATGTTATCTGAGTAATCATGCAACTTGAAGCAATTCCTTATGCTAAGAAGTCGGGCCTATACATCCTACGATTTCTTCATCTCTCCATCAAATGTAGGTTCTTTTTCTTTATATGGAAAATACCCCCTATCAGTCCTCTTGTAAGGATGATAACGATGTCGATGACCATGCCTGCCAGAACCAAAACTATAATAGTACTTATGTCTATCAGCTCTCCTATCTGGAGTATCCACAATATGTCACCTTTAACCATGCCATATCTATCTGACCTGAGAACAACACATGACCTACTAACATATGCCCCATTATTTTTTCCTCCTACTCATGGGTGATCTGAAGTGGTCCCTGACACTGCAATTATGACAAACTCTGATGTATCTTTTCATTTACCTCTGCAATTTTCTCCTGTGCTTGTATGATTTTCGGTCATTGTATTCATTACAAATCTTATTTATTCCTTTAAGCTTCTCATTGTATCTATCAAATCAGAATAATTCTCAATACCATGATGGTCATTTGATCCATAGGGAGAGTGTTGAACTGGTAAATCCCCTCTGCGAACAGAGGCGATCCCACTAGCCCAACACGGGTCTAGCAACAATCACACAACACTAACACGCAGGTTCCTAATTACAGAAATCAGAGATCGATCATGATGGTCTACCTGGATTCCAACGCTAATAGTTGTAGAAGAATCACCGCTCCCGTCCCTTTGCTCCGGTTGGTCACAATCCTCACGATCCTTGTGAATGGACACCTGCACATGCAAAGAACGATACAAGCACAAGCATAAAATCCAACATATGTAATTATATATCGGTCAAAAAAGACATAACTCAAATGCTATTAAAAGACACATAAGTGGAACCATAATGATAGTCGTCTATTAATGAGTAAAAACAGAGAAAGATTACAACCAAAGGTTCTGACGTTGAACCTCCTCTGAGTGGGCAAGCAACTAAATACGCCTTGCAAAGTGACCTCTTCTCTCTCAATATTTTGGCAGCATAACCCCTCTATACTTCTCAATTCTCACTATCACTCCAGCATTATTTCAGTACTCACAATACCTCTAGCAAAACTAGTTGGTTTAATGCAGGGGGACAGTCATTTATAGATGGAGGAGGAAGGAGTATGCATTGTATCAGGACACCTACTGAAGATTAGTATTATCCCTGAATAGCCATTGAACTTAGTTGTCATGGATAAAAAGATGACACTCGACCACTTCCATGAGGATTTTTCCTTTAGAGAACTCCATGAACAAAGAGGAAAAAACACTTCAGTGCGCGCTGGCTAAAAATCATAACCAAATTTAGGTGGCGCGGGCTTTACTCTATGATAGAGCATTAATGGGCACGCCTCCTTTTAAGGAACTAAGTCATTGGTGCGGGCAAGACACTGTGAACCCGCGCTAATGGAAAAAAGGCACTTTTTAGGGATAATCTGCAAAAGGTGTCTTCAGGGAATATGATGTTCATACCTAGGGGAATACAATGCAAGTGTTTTTTGGTTTTGTCACTGGTCACAGGTCCATAAATGTGTCCTCCAATGTGCGAAAGCAAGGGTAACAAGGACAGTGACCAACGGTGACAAATTACTACGTAACAGATGCCCCCTAAAGCATGAGCCCTAAGAGAGAGAGAGGGGTGAAGTGCTTTACAAGAACATATATAGCTGCTGCCGAGAATCTGCTTTGAGAGATACAATTTGATAGTTTAGATACATGATATATGTGGCATGGTCGCAGCCATCCATAAGAGAGTACATGATATTTAGATCTGTAGTATGGACGCAGCCATCTGGTTAGGATCAATGAAGTGACTCGGGTATGGTCGCAGCTATCCAGTGAATGAGTCATGTATCAAAATCACGCCTGGATTACAACAGACACAATCCAGGGTCTTGCACTCCACCTCGACCTAAACATAAGTACAAGTTCAAGCATGTGAAAATGTGAGCTGACGTCGAACATGCATGAACATCGTCTGATTACCAGCCAATGATGAAAGCTGTTAACAGACGCGAGAGGTACCACCAATAA